>VWZS01007734.1:1055309-1343513 GCA_013397075.1 Rhabdornis inornatus | reverse complement strand
GGGGGGGGGGGGGGAAGAAGAAATTCATAAAAAACAGCAGAGAATATGGACAAAATTGTTTCCAGGTGTGGTGCAGAGGCACAGCTTGGGCAGAGATCTGTGGCCTTCCCAGAGTTTGACCTCTTGAGGTGGTGCCAGTTTACAGGAGAAAAAGCATTGCTCTTTAATGAAGGCCTAATTTTTATTGCCACTCCATCGACTTCAAAGTGCTTCAGGTTGCCAAACATAATTTCACTGGAGGTATTTTCAGGTGCAGAGCAAATACTTCATAAATAATTTCCTCATTAGATTACAAATTCCATTTAAAAAGTGAAAGGGGGGCTTGCTTTTCGTAGGTTTTCTTGGAAGCTGATTAAAAAATCTTTCAGAGGGATTCTTTATTACTTTAATTCTGAAAGAAAATAATTAAACAGTTTTAATTTTTTATTTATATTTTTAAATGAACATGTAGCTTGGTAAGATGACCAAGTATAGTGGAGATGTTTTAATATGCTCTCAATTAAAACATATAATCCAGTGCCTGTGTGCCTTTCCTTTTTCTTCCCCTCATCCTCAAATTGCTACTAAGCCCAGTGACTGCCAGCAACCCTGTGTCAGCCTCATTGGGGCCCCAATTAGCTATGTAGATCTGTGATACATTTACATTTTTTGTGTTTATTTCCTCTCTTCGAGTAAAAATGTCTGTAATTAAAATAGGTTTCCATGCACCCCCCCATGAAGCAGGTGCTGGGAGCTGCTGAGGCTGACAAAGTGCTGCCGTCACTCAGAGGGAATTGGGATGATTTGGATGGTGCTGGTGTTTAATGTACTTTGCAGGCTGAGATGGGCCCACTATCAAGGCAGAAGGGAAGCAGGTGGGGAGGGGATGGAAGTCAGGAAAGCTCCCATCCCAGCACTTCCAATGAATTACAGCAGCAACAGTCCCCATCTCCCTGCCTGTCAGTGCATTGTCCCTGTCAGAGCCACTGCTGTGATGGTGCTAAACTTTATCACCTGAATGAATGTTTGTGAGCCACCTTCTGCTCACTGAACAGAAATATAATGCCAGCTTCTACTTGGGCACAGAACAGGTCTATCACTTTTTAGTTTAATCTGCTTTGTCTTGCCAGTAATTCTGCAAATTTAACTGGTTATAGTTTTTCATTATTTCCTCTCATGAAGGTTCACTTACCCTAGAACACAAGGAACAAGTGAAAACCATTTATAAGAAGGAAGGTAGGGAATTACTGATTGTTTTGATAGTATTAAATTAATTTTCCATTTATATTTCAGGGGAGTGTTAGTTGGAAGATGAAAGTTAGCATAAATATTGCAGAAAATATTTTCTTCTGTTGTCACCTTGAAAAACAGCTGGGTTTGATCATATTGCAGACTTTTAAAACTCATACATATAGTAGGTTATACACTACAGCTGTATACCTGCAGTAGGGCTTGTTAGAGAATTCTTATCTCTAAATCTGCACTGAGCAGGCTCCAGTCCCAAATCCTGGTGTCTGAGCCTTTGCTTGACTACCCAACCAACACCCATCCTTAAAAAAATAAAATTCACAGGTCATATCAGAAGTGATCATCTTGATGCTTCAAAACCAGTGAAATGGTGAAATTTTTTTTACTTGTTGTGGATAATTGTACTTTGTTGTTTCACACTTCTGAAGTGCACTCTGCTAGCATCCCACAATTCGGTTACCAAGTTAGAGAGCTTTGGAGTTGCTAAGGGTCCTTTTTCTGGTTCTTTTGGAGTGTGTGTCTCCCATTCAGGATGAATGTATCAAGGAAAATACTTGACTGCTCTCAACAGAAAAGAAGCTACAAAAAATAAGGCTAAGATTCATGGTTTTTCATGTTCCTTTGACATATAACAAAGGCTTGGCATAAGGGACTGGGAAAGTAGTTATAACTCAGAGAGAGTGGCAGCTTTCTATTTCCACCAGTTACTGCTTTGGCTTAAATTGTACAGATACGTATGATGGATCTAAAAAGATCTCTCATTCAGACAGCTGAAAAACAATTTTGTCTTTCAGCCTAAAACAATTTTGCTGAAAAAACCCAAACGAATAAACCCCAAACCTTAAAGATAAAACAAAACTTAAAATGAAGAGACGTTCTGCTCTAGGAGAAATAAAAAATATCTTGGTTTAGTTATTCTGAGCACAAGATACTCTGTTCAAATATAATATCACACCACTTTTGCTGAGAAGGAGTGGCAGAAAGGATAGATGAATATAAGTGGCAGAGTATCTTTTTGTGCCTTTTCACTGGCTAATTAACATAGTGGGTTACTTTGGGTGCATCTGCATTAGCATTTCAATTCATATCTGGAGTTTCTCTCTTAACCAAAAACTTCAGTTTCCCCATTTGCTCTTATTTGGTTCACACCACAGAATGACTCAGAGTGCTAAAACAGCATCAGATGAAACTAAACTGAGGGATGCAGTCCAGGAGCATGTCTAATGCTGTGCAGCCTTTGCAGGAATTCGGTTTAGAGGCTGGTTTGGTCAGTCCACAAACTTAGTTGAAGTCCAAGTTTCATACCATGCAGACCCAACTGCTTCACTCTGTAGACCTGCTCCTTTTCATCTTTACTGTCCTGAGGGATGCCACATAGCCCTGTAACACCACAGAAGGAAGGGCTGAGATTGCAGAAATTGCTTTTCTTCTGCTGCGTCAAAAATTCAAAAATTTGATTCCAGTTATCTTCAGTTATTCATTTAGCCTGTTTTCTTTTCAAGCTATTTATTCCTGTATGCTGTATCAGAGGGAACAGAAAGGTGTAAACTGGAATGAATTTAGCGAGAATTATGCAATACTAAGGAGAAATTTAGGCTCCATGCACAGAGACAAGAATATAGGACCTACTGGAAGGGAAAGTCTCAGGGAGTAAAGCACCATCTGCATTGCTGGCCATGCAAAACTGTGAAGATGAATGAACTTGCAGTGGAAATTCAGTGTAGGGCCATTTTTTTCTGAGGAGACAGCTGAACATGATATTTCCATTCTTCTTCTCTTTTAAGTCTAATTTAAATTCTAATGACTAATGTTTTACATAAGACAGTACAGCCATAAAACTCTTGAAATATCTGCTACAGCCATAAAAATATTGAAATTTTTTGCTAATATTGCACAGTACATTGCTATATTAGCCAAATGCTGCTGTGATATGGCCAGGTTCAGATCATACAATCTATAATACAGAATGTCTTCAATTTTTCTGGTTTCCCTGGTAACAAGTGTAAATGCACTGACTCCCCAGACTGCTCCACCCCTCCTGCTGCTGATGTCAGGCACAGGAGAGGCACATGTGCAACTCAGCTCTGTACCTGTCAAACCAGGCGGACATTCTGTTTGATCACCCACGGTTTGGGCCCACAAAGACCATTCTTTTGGTGATCAGAGGGCAGTGTTAATTTAGTCAGATATCAGGATACTGGGCTGGGGGCAGGGTGCCGGGGCAGGGGGGAGAAAAAAATTCATTCACTTGTGCTTTGGTTTTAATCAACAAAGAGAATGGGGAGGCTAAGAGATCCTGTGGCTACAGCTGAGGCAAAGTACTCCTTGCTGATAAAATCAGGATAATTTCTGTTAATGACAATAATTTCTGATAATTGGGTGCTGCTCAATGCCAAAGTATTCTCAAGTTCCGTACTCTGTTGTATGCATGCCAGCAGGGTTCGTCATGAATAATGTTAATACAATGAAGAGGGAAGGAATGAATGAGGATTTTCCATGTGTTAGATGACAGGAACACTTTGAAACGAATGACCAGTCCTTATTAATGCAGCTCTTATTTTGATACACCAACAAGAATGAATGTGGCATTCATGAAAATGTGATATGCAACATTGTAGGAATCCCACTGTAATTTTACAATTAATTAAGGTACCTGTAACTATTACTGGACAAGATTATGGTCTGACCTTAATACTCATGTACTAAGCTGGCACACTGCCTATTTTCAGCTCAGCATTAATGAAGATGAGCATTTGTATGCAACTCTGTCTCTTACCATAGTTTTGTTCAGGGTGAGTTTATTTAGATAATTCAGCATTTGCCTTAGTGATTATGAGTCATCATACTGCAATAGTTTCTGTGTGCTAAGGTTTATCTTATTTTTCACCATCACCCATGCAAGTGCATACAGCTCACCATGATAATGCGGAAGTTTATTTGATGACTGTGTATCACAATAGTAACTTTGCTTCGATTTTTTTGTGGGTTTTGGGGTTTTTCTGTTTTTTTTTTTTGTTTTTTGGGGTTTTTGTTTGTTTGTTTGTTTGTTTTGTTGAGGTTTTTGTTTGTTTGGTTGGTTGGTTGTTGTTGTTGTTTTTTTGCTGTGGCTATCCATCCTGCTTCCCTTCTTTTTTTATAATACATGGTACACCTGGTGTAAAATTTCAGCTTAAATGTTAAAAGGCTTTAAACAACCCTTTCTTATTAAGGGAACATTTAAAAAAAAGTTACTTTCATTTAAGAAAAGGTTTAATCTAACACATCTGGCAATATAAAGCTGATTTTGTTGTATTTAAAAAAGTTTTAGCTAGCTTAGTAAAATGAAGTTCAGTTAGTAGCATTTTAAGTAGCAGCAGTAGGGATTTTAACAGTACTGTTACAAGTAATTTGCCTTAATAGTCAGAATTTTTAGTCAGGATCACTGTGCTAGGGACTAACAAAAGGCATGATCACTGAAGGAAGTGACAGTCTATATTTTCTACTTTCCAGAATTTGAGCAAAACTACATATATGCGCAGTTCTGGTGGCAGTGGAGTCAGTGGTCTTCCAAGATGTCCACATGACTGAATAAGAGAGGGGAAGCAGAAACCAACAAAATGTTGTGAAGGTGAGCCCCTCTTAAGGGAGAGAGTCAGTCCTATAGCAGGACATTGAATGACCCTATTCAACCAGCCCAAAATGCAGGAACTGAAAATAAAGAATTCAGGTGGGATAAAAATTCTGTCTAACACCTGAGAAATGTCGTTCAAAAATTCCTCACGCAGGCACAGATGCCTGAATAGTAAGAAAGCCAGGTCTGTTCAGCTTTCCAAGGGTACCTGGCAAACCTTGAGATAAGGAAATGTTACAGGTTCCTCTATTTTCCAAAACTTCATTGCTATTACACAGAGTAACAAGTATTTTTGCCAGAAAAAGGTTGTTTGGTTACTCTGTTCACCTCTGTTGATAGAATCTCAAAGGGGAAAATTGCAGACACAGTTCTTTCAAGGATGCACATACCTTTTACTGGCAAACACAAGCATTCTCTTCCTAGACTCCAGGCTACGTGGATGCAAATTAATTCCATATTGGAACCATCTAGCTGCAGCTAATGCTGTGTTGTGTTCCAGGCAAAAAACTCAATTCAACCCATTCAGCTGAGCTCTCATGATACTTAGAGAAAATGGGCATGTTAAATCTGTTATTTGGTGCCTGTTTGGAATTCACTCCTGTGTAAACAATTTGAGCTATAGAACCCTATTCGATCAGCAGCTAAGCCTTCCATAGGCACCATGATTCTGTGACTGCTATAAAAAAAAACAAAAACAACTGGGATGGAATCCAGTTCCAGATTCAATGTGTAAATAAGAGTGTCAACATCTGAACCATGTGTCCAAATATCCATATAATGTCAATGAGGAACAAACACTACAATGAGTGAGGTACAGACAGCTATTAAACTGCTTAAATGTGAGGAGAGGACCTGATTGTACACACATGGTGGTCTAACATCATATGAGACACCACAGTGATCCATACAGACCTCCTGGACACATTGTAGAACCTCTGAGATACCTTGCCTTTCTGAATTGACAGCTGGAGGCCAAAGTTCCAGGAGACATTAAAAAAAGCACCAGACACTCGATTGTGGCTGAATAAATTGAACTCTAGTTGCATATTTCTGTCTGCTCCAAATAGTCCTTAAAATAGATTAAATCCATCTTCAATGGGAGCATAGACACCTTACTCACATGTGGATGTCTCCAGCATGGAAAGCTAAATTTTGGCTGTAGAATCTAAAGCCTGAATTCCATTCTCGGTATGAAATTCAGCTGTCTGGCAAATGACAAGTGGATATACTGCAGAGTGTGTTCCTTAGGTTCATGTGTGTATCTTCCAGGCATCAATATCCATGGTGCCCCAGGTAATCCCAGGTGTCATCAATGGCTGTGTTCAGGTAACAGAACTGAAACACTGAACCGCTGCTTGCTGGTTTCCTGACTCATGTTTCCTCACAATTTGGATACAGTGCTAAATAAAGAATGCAGAAGTCCCAATAGGGAATATATTTCAACATGGAGGTAGTGTGCACAAAAAGTTCTGATGCCCATAACTTTAAGATATACCAAAACAGAATAGAAAAATGCACTAGCCAATTGAAAGTACTAGTTTCGCATAAAGAAAACATTTATTAGCTCCCTTCAAGTGTGGACATTCACTAAAGACAGCTTAATTTTTCCAATACTTGTAAACACTCCAAAATGGGTTGACACACCACTGCTGAAATGACAATTTAATGCATAGTCCAATTATTTTCATCACCAAATTCATCAAATATTTTTCTTTTTTTCTTCTTTTTTTCTTCTTCTTCTTTTTTTCTTTTTTAACCTACCAACAGGGATTCAGAAGTTGCTGTAGTGCTATCCAACTTCTAATATTAAAAATTCTGTCTCATAAAAAGTGGATCTAACAGGCATCAAAGACTTGCATTCCACTGCGATTTGAATGGTAAAAAATGTAAAAGTGCAGATCTACACACCTTAATATTCTCAATAAGACTTTCCATCTTACATCTTTTCATCCTTTAACTGGATATGACTGCCAATTGGGTTCATATTAAAAAGTAATAAACTTGCACTGGACATAGTATACATATTTTTATAGATATCTTTATGTAATTGCGGACAAATGACATCTTGATTAAATTATAATTCAAGTAGACACATTTCAATAGCATTATTTTTTCCACTTAGTTACATTAGTGGTTTAACATTTAGTCTCTTCCACCTCATCCATTTGCCTGCATTTCCAGTGAGATCACAGTGAAGCCAGAATTCTCTCTTCTACAAGAGAGTTGCTTAATAAATGCTGTTTATTGATCTCATGACATTCACTGTCCTCAAGATCCAATTTATTTGAACAAATTCTTTTTTTATTGTAGCTTCTCTTACAAATCATAAGCATAATTATATATTCTATATCTTTAATTCTTTATAATAGCATACATGTATTTATTATTCTGTATACCTGTAGAATAAATCACAATTTTCCACATCAAACTCACATAGAAAGAATTTAATTAAACACATATCATCCATCATCCATCCAAAGCACAAATCTTATATTCTTTCAGCTGTCCTACATGTCCATTTTCCATTTCCCAAACTGCCTACAAAACTAGAGAGGAATTTTACAACATGTTCTGATCACTGACAAATCATTCCTGGCACATCAAGGAAGGAAAGTTAATTGCTGAGACAGTTAAACCTGATTTTCACGGGCTTCAGAATAGAATCCCATCTTGAATATTTGGACTGTTTACAGTTATTGAAATTCTGGCCAAAAGGTATTCTAAACAACTTAAAGTCTAAAACTGATCTGCACAAACTATTGCAGAATTCACTCCAGGAAGTTCTGCTTATAAGTTTTGATGTAAACCTGGGAAGGATTAATGAAAAAAAAGCATCCAGTGAGAGCTCAAAAGGAATGTGCCTCATTTCATCCCTTCTGGTATCAAGGTATGGGTTTCCAAGCAAGCAGTACAAGAAACAAGCCCACAAAATAATAGAAGAAGGAAAAAACATGCAATGGTTTTGAGCTCTACAGCTAGAGGAAATAGCTGCATCTTCTTTACCCAGTGGAGATGGAAAAAAGCTCCTATCCATTGCTCTTACTTGAAAGGACTGATGTCAGTTCTAACATGCTCCTTCAGTTGTAAACCTGAGTGAAAAATGGCAAATACACTTTGCAGTATTAATGCTGGTATGATCTTCAGAAGTTTGTCTTAAAGTTCTTCTCGGTATAACCCTCAAGTTATAATAGAAACTAATTTTTTCCAGTTGTGTAGTGATTCTGTCACATAGTTTTCCCAAAGTAAACTTTTTTATTGTTTTAAAAATATTCTGAATACTGTTTAATGTTTAGTAGTATTACAGTAATTCTAAATACACAGTTTCCAGACACTTATACATTTTTGCTGGACTGTGAATTTTCTTATTTAGAAGGCTTATGCTCCCCTATGTCGAACCCCAAACACTCACTTTCTGTCCAGTGATGATACTAAACTAAAATCTAAGTGCTTATTTCTACCTAAATGAAGCTACCTCATTTCTTCACCAAAAGCAGAACTTCTCTGGCCAAGCTCTTAATTTATACTAACTGCTAACATCAGAGAGGTCTATCACTTGTAGTCCTATATACCTTCCCACCTTCCCTCCCCAAAAAAACCCCTCAGACAAGCCAAAACCATAACATTTTTTTACTGAAATAAAGAGAAAAATGTGAAAATAGCACATTGGTAATTTTCATGCCTGGTCATAAAGCCAGGTTATTTTTGTTTCCCCAAAATCATATTATGCAGAGTAAGTAAACAATAAAATAAAATAGTCAGAATTGAGTGGAACTTTTGAAAATGGCAAGGTTAAAAGTACTTTTGTGCAATGACCGATTTTGTGCAAAATACTAGTGAGCACAGTATGATACAGTAGTACTAGAGCAAAAGTTTTCTAATTCTCTTGCAGCATCCATTTGCTTTTCTAGGGAAATACTCTTCAAATGACTATTTATCTTTGTCAATTTTGAATACATATTTTCCCAAGAAATCAGTCTTTGACAAGCACCTAAGTAACACAAGGATGCTGCTGCAGTGAAATTATTCGTCCTGTCATTTACTCGTTTACACTTCATTAGCTTTGTAAATATCAGTTTTTGTAAATATCAGTTTGTTGGACTTAGGCTCATTTCCAAGACCAACCTCTTTTCTCTCTCCTGTAGGTCTCAAGAAAAAACTTTGCTTTTATTTACAAATTGGCCTGCATTTTAGAGGGAAAGAGGTTCTTCTGGAATTTTGTTTTAATTACCACAGCATATCTCCACAAAGCTTGTTTCTGTTCTCCTGTGAGCTTTTGCAAAATTCTTTCTCCAGCATTAGGAACAAGCCCACCTGGCTACATTAGGGAAGGGCAAAAAAAACGAATAATGCTGGAGCTGTGATGTTCTAGGGGTGAACAATGGTACACTCCATCCAAAATCAGGGCAGATTTGTAATGTTGCATGTGACTAGCTAGAAACCTCGTGTCTCCCACGTTATGTTGACTGATGTCAGAGTGCTTTGGTTGGGCGTCTTTATGTCCTTCTTCCAAGGACTACAACTCCAGCCCCAATGAGACAATACTGTTGTGCCAAAAACCCGAGTAAAAGTTCCTAACAGATAATACTTAATACTAGTTGTTGGTAAGAATATTTTTCCTCTTTCTAGATACATTGTAAGAGAGGTTTTGAGGAATTTTTTTATTCCAGTCATTTCTAACACCTTACGTGACTGATTTACACTTAATCATCTCCATGCTATCTTCTCTCATATCACCTCTCTACTAAATTAAATAAAATATTACTTTAATAAATTCCATTTGTTTCACACAGAGTAAACAACACTCCAGAAGTAATGACACACTTAGTAAGGTTAGTTGCTAAGTTAAACCTTTCCAACCTCTACAAATCTTTATAGAAAAATCTAAAATTACCCTGACAGGTCAGGGTTTTGCCCTCTGAGACAGTGAAATTATCTGAATGAGGGAAAAAAAAAAAAAAGGAAGAACATAACCTTAAGTGATAAAGATCAGTATTATATAGGAGTAAGCTTAGCGTGGAATACAAATACATATCTTCTGACAAGATTTTTAAGACTGAACAAGGATAAGTGTAAGAATCATTCCTTCCCAATTCCAGAAAGGTGATTAATTTCACTAGTAGGGGAATGTGTTCTTTTCTCTGGAAAATAAGCAAAGACAGACTGCTAGTACTCTGAAAGCTGTCATGAAATAAAAAGGAGCAGATACTAAATGGAGTTCTTCCTCTATCATAGAACTAGACACTGTCCTACATCTAGGAATCATGAATACAAGTCTTACTGAGATTTGTCCTACTTCATTTATTATGAACAATCTTACACCTATATTTTATCTCTCTCTTTTTTAGAAGCAAATCCCAGACACAATTTTTTCCAATATTCTTAAAAACAAAGACCAAATTAATTTATTTACAACTAATAATTAGTAACTCCATTCCAACCTTGATTTATAACAGGATTATCAGTTAAATAAGGAAGATAACTTCCTGATTAATTTCCTTCATTGTCCCTAGAGTTTCTAAGAAGTCATATTTAGGTGTACAGATAAGACTTTGAGTTGCATTGAAGGCTAAAACTTCCAAAAATGAAGTGTGCTGACACAATTGGACAATCAAAAAATTGCACATATCTCTCCTGTTTTGAACTAGACTATAGATTGTCTAAATCAATCAGTGCTGTGCTTTCATGAAGTGAGCATGGGATTACTTACAATGAGCCAGCAGCTGACCACAGGTATCTCTGACACAGTAGACCAAGGTAAAGGAATGTTGGAATGAAAACTTTCCCTTGGTCAGGGGATTATGTTAGAGAACACCCAGGAAAACTTGACATCCACCAGTCCATGGGCCCCGATGGGATTCATCCACGAGTGTTGAGAGAGTTAGAAAATGCCATACTAGGATGCTCATGATCATCTTTGAAAGGTCATGGAGGTCAGGAGAGATGCCTGAGGACAGGAAAAAAAAGTCACCCCAGTCTTTCAAAAAGGGCAAGAAGGAGGACACAGGGAGGTACCAGCCAGTCAGCCTCACCTCAGTCTGTGGAAAGGTGATAGAGTCCCTCATTCTTGAGGACATCTCTATCCATGTGGATGACAAGAAGGTGATCAGGAGCAGTCAGCATACTCATTTACACCAAAGGTAAGTCATGCTTGACCTGCCTTCTACAATGAAACAACTACCTCAATGGGTGAGGGGAGAGCAGTGAATATTGTCTACATCAACTTCAGCAAGACTTTGGACACTGTCTCTCTCAATATCCTCCTAGGCAAACTTAGGAAGTGTGGTCTGGAAGAGTGGACAGTGAGGTAGATCGAGAAGTGGCTGAACAACAAATGCAAAAGGCACATAATGGCACAGGGTCTAGTTGAAGACCTGTCACTGATTGTGTCCCCCAAGGTTCAATAGTGGGCCCAGTGTTGCTTAACATATTTATCAATGACTTGGATGAAAAGGCAGATGCCTCCTCACTGAGTTTGCTGTCACCACCAAGCTGGGAGGAGTTGCTGATATCCCAGTGTGCTGGGTGTGCAGCCCTTCAGGGGGATTGTGACAGACTGGAGAGAGAGGCAGAGAAGAACCATCTGAAATTCAACAAAGCCAAATGTAGGGTCCCACCTCTGGGGCAGAATAACCTCAGGCACCAGCACACATTAGGGGCTGGCCAGTTGGAAAGCAGCTCTGCAGAGAAGGACCTGAGGGTCCTGGTGGACTTGGGTAAAGTTTCAGACTTCTACACAGTTTTGATAGGTGATGGAGCCTACAGACAGTGAGATTCTTACTTCCCCAAGTCAGACTACTTTGTGCTAGGTAAGGTCCCCAACATATGGAACTTGAAAGCCTAGAAATAGGGGATTATTCTAAATTTTGTTATCTCTAGAGAAAAATCAAAGGAAAACTACCTTACGATAAGGTTTTCAATTTCTCTGATGTTTCATTTTAAACACTAAAAGTGATATGTCCCTGCTGATCTAAGATTTTTTTCCACTAGGTACACATTACAACTTAGTTGGTATGAAAGTTAATGGCTCTGTTTCATCAGGAAAAGAGAGCATTCTTCAGCAATTGTGTTCTAAAACTAACAGCTACATCATAGCTCATGCCAAAAATACATGAGATATGGATGTATATGGCAGATACATAATTTCCTAGAAAAATAAAAGAAAAAATCTGCATTGTTTGTTTTGGTTACCAAAAATTCTCTCAAGTAAGATACTTAAAGATTAGATGAAAATCTGCCAAAAGAGTTTTGCTTTCCTCTGGTCAAAAATAGCACTCCCCACTGAACTATATATTCAGGATAAATATCATTGTTAATGTAGACATATCCAGGTTTGGGGATTTAACTGTCAATACTATAACATAATTTGGTTTTACCCCAAGTTCTTTTTTTCTTTTCTTTTTCTCTCAGTAGGATTCAAGGACATTTTTGGAGGATGATCCTTTTCCTTGGGAAGTGGCCAAGGTTTTGAATAACGAAATGTGACAATAATTAAAAAAATAGTTTGAGTGGGCTAATGAACTATGATCCACTGAGTCATGGGTTTCAGAGCAGGTGTCTGACTGCAAGCCAACTGTGAGGTTTGTTTTTTCTAGTCACGTGTCAAGGTATGTTGCATCGTCTAGGTCTCTCTTGAAAGCAGATGTGATTTTTTAATGTTTCTTTCTGCTTTTTTTGCTTTTATCCAAGATCTGTATTTTCAATTTATTTACTTTTCCCTAAACCCAAAATACCTCATTTTCTTATCGCTTGAAATGAAATTAAATCCATAAGTGGGCTGATGAAAAAAGGATGATCTGGAGTTATTTCAGTTTATGTAACCTTCTAAATTGAGGACATGAAACTGAGAAAATTACTTTGACTTCTATTTGTGATATCTTATTACAGGGAGACACAGGGAAAAAAAGTATTATGTATGCTATATATTCTTGAAGAGAAATGGCTCAAAGCAACACTTGGGGAACATCCATTAACGTCTTTCCTGGGAAAAAATATGTTTTTCAGAGCCTTCCAGAGGCACAAGAGGAGGCTCAAGTGAATCTGAGTCACTTCTGGTAAAAATGCCCATCAAACCTGCCAAAACCAACCCACGCAGCTCTGCTGATTGCTCTGTGGACTAGGATTGTGATTTCCATTTAAGCATTCATGGGCACTTCCAGCATTACATATTGGTATACCTTACTGAATGTGAACCAAGGTATGGGCCCCAAAAGACAGAAAATGCCTGATTGCCAGACTGGGAAATGAAGAGAAGAGAGGACTGATGTCTAAAATCCTAGAGAAGGACTGTGAGGCTGTCTCAGAGTAGCCCACTCACTATTCCATGTATCCTGAAGCCCACAGCAGTTATGTACTTGCTGTGGTTTAACCCCTGTAAGCAGTAAGCACTCCTTACCCATCTGCTTGCTCACTCCTCCCATCAGGTGGGATGGGGGAAGAACTGGGAGAGTAAAAGCACAAAACTTCATGGGAAGAGTTAAAGAACTTTTAATAGATAAAGCAAAAGTCACGCACACAAGCAAAGCAAAATAAGGGTTTCATTCACTGCTTTGCATTGGAGAGCAGATTTTTAGCCATTTCCACAGGCAAGGCTTCATCAGACTTAATGGTTTCATGAGAAGACAAACAACCCAACTCCAAACATCTCCCCTTCCCTTCCCCGCTTCTTTCCCTATCTTTATTACTGAGCACAACATTACGTGGTATGAAATACTCCTTTGGATAATACTTGTTGGAGTCAGTTGTCCCAGCTGTGTCCCCTCCCAGTCTTTTGTACACCCCCAACCCATTCACCGATAGGGCAGTGTGAGGGGCAGAAAAGACCTCCACTCTGTGCAAGCCCTGCTCAGCTATAGCTAAAACATCCTTGTATTGTCAACCCTGCTTTATTCACAAATCCATGCAAGACACTATGAAAACCATTAACTCTACCCCAGCCAAAATGAGTAGAGTATTAATGGGTTCTCAGATTGTGCATTCAGCTCTTCCACAGTATCCTGTCTGCCCCTTTCAGAGTGTGCATATCTCCCAGAGCTGAAATTTGTTTTAGGTAGTACACAGCTGTAACATGAGGCCCTGAGAAGCTGCTACATCTGACTGCTGCAAAAGTGCCTTGGTATGCTGCAGCTTGCACTAGAACAGCATATATACCTTGTTATACATTACTATGCTGTGCAGCAGATCTGCAGCTCCTTATATGCTGATAGGATCTTTTCAGTTACAGTATGTGTTTTGTACAATTACATTTGGAAAGGAAAATCTTGCTAAAGCTCAAGTAGTGTCCGATTTCATATCCAAATCAGACCACATGATGAGCTGTGTCTGATTTCTGCAAACATGAAATGTTTCATTCCAGCAAGGCATGAAACCAGGCTTGATTCACATGGTGTATACTTTTGTTTTGAACTTTTGCAGAATTCTGTTCTGTATCTAATTACCAGTCCCCAAGAGACACCCCTTCTCCAGCCCTTAAATGGGGATTTTGTCAGAAAGTGTCTCATATACCACAAAGCAAGGTTTCAGGTTTTGGCAAATCAGCTATCTGAAGGAAAGTGGATAAATGGTGTCGGAGATGAGCTTTCATAAACAATTTATGTGTGTGCATTTCTCATGGAGAAACAATGAGGAAATTATTTGAAATAACACAAGGGTATATCTCTAAATGTGTTTTGAAAGATTATAAAGATAGAAGTATTAACCCATGTTAGAATAGACTGCAATATTTGGTATATTTATTGCCTGGCTCTTGAACAGGACTGTTTGTATGCTCTTTTGCTAAGCTAATCAGATGCCACTACAGTCTTCTTGTGGCCAGGTTTTTGTATTGGAAAGAAGAATGCTTTATTTTAGAGTAGCACTGCTTAACGGCGTGAATTACAGGATTCCTGAAATCTCAATCTCCAGAAAAATCTGAGTACTCATTTGGCAACCAGAGCAGCATATGAAATTGTTCTGTGGGAAAATAATAGGGAAAACACAAACTTGTACTGCACTCCAGCCTATCAGAATTATATCTCACAAAATAGAAACAAAAATTCTTTTTTTAAAACAACTCCTACATGCTGTAATCTTAAAAGCTTTCAGGCTTACAAATTTTATTTTCTCAAAAAGGGTTCAATGCTTTCCTCAGTTTTTCTTTCGAGCCCAGAGATTCAAAAAGTAGATGAAACCCTAAAGGCCCTTAAGGTCACCACCAGCTACAAATGCTGGGTACAGTAAGGTTTTCCAAGCATCTTTCACATTCCTTTTCTATATTACTAATTTTTCTTAGTCTAAGTTCCCTTTTTCATATTATTTTATTGTACAATGTCAGCATCAGCAAACAGGGTAAACTTTCTGTTTGCTTTCATGCTTGAGGCTCACTGGAGACCACCCAAAAGTCCTGGCTGTTGCTCATGCACTATGTAGTGTTCCTGGTTAGGTGAACTATGGCAATATGAGCACAGCCTCTCCAGTTCATAGGTAGTTATTCTAAAAGAAGTAGGCATAAAGGAATAGCAAAGCGAGCAAAAGATTAGGTAGATTTAGTGTGAATCTAATGTTAAAAACACAATAGATCCAGACTTTACACGTGCATATACAAATTCTCTACTGGGGAGTGAAACAGTGAACTGTAGCCATTATTCTAGTGCTGCATACTCTTGAACTGGGATGGACTTTTAGCATTCTAGGAATGTAATGCTGTCCATTTCACCTCCATTTCTATAATGTATCTTCAAGTTTTTCTCCCACACCACTCCAGGTGTATGTGTTACATGTCTCTTTGCCACTAAGCTTTGCAGCATGAATTAAGAAGCAGTCAAAGTACTACAATGTGTGTCTTTTGAGGAAATTGTCTCAGATTTGATAGGAAAAGGAATTTTCAAGATTTCCTATTTCTTTTTCTTTCAACTTATTATAGCATAGTGCAATCCCAGCAATATTTGACCCCAGCTTACACTGGTCTCATCTCCTGTCAGCTCTTTGAAGGCTTCACTGACCTTTATTTTAAACAGTGCTTCTCATATGAACAGTGCATATATTCAAATGCAATGATTTCAAACATAGCTGATTGAGCAGGACAAAGTCATATCTTATCCAAAATGCTTTCTGATTTATTGCTACTGTTTGAAGACTACATTTATCAGCCTGATTGGGTTAGCAGAGCAGCTAATAAACCAGTGTGCTTACTCTTTGACAGCCTCAGGTAAATATGTATGGGTAAGAACCAAGATTAAAAACCTGCTATGTAGCAGATGCTGAAACTAGTTCAAAGCAAACATTCAGGAAAAAAAAAATTAGAATTATTATAAGGTGCAGCAGGTAGCCTGGCAATTATTTAATAGTTTCTGCCACAGAGGATGCACAGTAATATTGCCTGTCCTGAAGTGATTAAAAAGCCATATACCCTACATCTACCAGTATAGCATTTTCTCAAATTCAATCACTGCTTAACAGTTGAAAATAATACTTTTCAACAAGTTAGGAAAAGAGAGGAAGAACTATGTAATCTCTAGTTAATATTCCATAGACTGTTGAAAATTATAGCAATGGCTATGCAAGATGCCAGTAGTACAAAGTTCAAAACTATAATGTTATTTAAAGATACTGGAAATTTTCATATCCACAAAAAGTTAGTGCATAGATTATACATGTTATCCCAACCTATACTTACCACTTCAGTGTTTCTGCCTCTTGTGGAAACACAGATGAATTAGTAGCATTGAGTTGTATGTATAGTATGTGTATATATAAATATATAAATAGTTTAGATATTAACAAACCCTCTGAGACATGGGTAGACATGGGAATTCTTTCAGCTTGATGGAAATCTAATGCTTGTAATCTTCCATATCCAGAAGAATTTCTATAATTTAGCCAGCTGAGTACAAAAGGTTAAAATTACTTTGAGTATACTGATCCTGCTGAGTAAAAAAGAGCCAAAGATCAGACTCCTTTCAGAGAGCAGTCTTACCCTCACCTTTCACATCTTTTAGATGTTAAGCCACTCTCTGACTAGTAAGGGATGTGCCACCTTTCCCAAGACAAAACTTTTGGGTGGTTGAAAAGCCAATTTCCACTGGTAACAACTTCCCCCAAGAAGACTGAAGTGCTTCAGTGTGGCTCCCCCATTCAAGTTGAGATGAGTTCAAGAATCCTGCCTCAACACAACAAAAGAACTCACTGGCTTTTATGGTCAGATCTGTGATGAACTGGATTTAGCTCAATGTTCTAGTGAGGTACAGGTGGAATTGTGTGGTACTTTTTTTTATTATTATTTTGTTTTATGGCCATTTGAATCTGAAAACATGGAAGAGGTAAATAGAACAGCAAACATCTGTGTAAGTCTGAGATGCATGTGTCACCTGGGATATTGCAAAGTAGGTATGTTCTCCATATGATCTGTCTTACTGGAACAATTCACCCCCATAAAGAAGATGCACAATGCAGTTACTTGCCTAGCCTAGGCACTAGTTAGCAATTCCCTGTATAGACCAGCTGGCATGGGCAGGAGGTCCTCAGAGGCACAGGAGTAGTTCATTCAAGAAAAGGCTCTGTGGGAAGACCACAAGTGCCTTTGTAGGTGAAGCCATTCTCTACAGGTAGAGGGGGTGGCCACATCAACTCCATTTTTCAGCCTGCTTCTAAGGATGATACATACCTCCTCTCCATTGCTCCAGTAATATTTCACTTCTTGTCAGCTCAGGGGCTATAATTCCAGTGCTGGAGTTAATATTGTATCCTCAGTTTTGACTTTGAGCACATCTGCAGAGCAGTGGGAGCAGTCTTCACATCAGCTAAGTGCTCTATTCAGGCTGGAGAGGGGAGAAGAATGCATTCATTGCATTCAATGAGAGTCTGCTGCACTCCTGTGGTGAGAGCTGCTGGCATTTAAGACAACTTGGGTATCTCTGCACACCACTGCACTCTTCTGTGTAGACCTGCCATGTTGCTTTGGCCCCTTCCAGCCCACATTGCCAAACAGCTCCTATGTAAGGTCTTCAGACATTTCACAGAAACACCACCACAGGAAATAAAAACTCAGCAAACACACAGGGCTAACACTTCACTGTTGTTGAGGGTTTTTTTCTCACTTCTTCAAAAAGTCCAGGAGTTAGAAAATGACAGAATAGAGAGTGCTGTGAGGCCTCTCATTCCTGTTCATTTCATGGTAGGTCTTCAGAGTGATTTCATTTTCACACCAGCAAAAGGAGCCTTCTCTCAGCATCACAGATATTTATTGGGATTATCCTTTCCACTCTATTTACCTTATGACTATTGCGTATGTCCCCTTGCACCTACTCAGAAGCAGACATCAAATGAATCTTGGAAACAGCAAACAACTGTGCTAACTTCCATTCAGATTTCTGTTCAGTACTCCAGTGACTGCTGGGCAGGGTGTCTTGTCCTTGCCGACTGGGTTTGTTTGAACTTGCAGCTTAGAGATGAGCTTTCATTCCCCTGAGCTATCCTTCACTCCTTTTCATTTTTAATCCATGCAGTTTTGTCCATCAATTTGGCTGGTCACATTTTTATTTTCACGGGAAAAAATACATATCCTAGTGCTGAAAGTTCCCGTCTTTCTTTCTAACTAAAAATTCCTGATTTCCTTTTTGCCTCCTAATTAATTTTCCTCAACAATCTCCACCCCTTTTAGCTGTCTACTCATAGTATTCCCTAAGTTAACATTAATTTACATGCCTTATCCAAATGTACTTCGTATTTTAAATAGATTAGGACTCCATTCCTTTGAAGTAGTCATAATATTTGACAAGAAGCTTTCTCTTCCCCTTCCCCACCACCTCCCCAAATGAATGCAATACCCTTGGAAAGGTCTGGATGCTCCACTGCAGTCTAGGGGGAGGGAGGAAGACATCTGTGTATATACATAGCTACCCTTGCAGATTTGCATACGTTTGCATGTGTGCTTATGTATGTGGCCATTCTGAAAATCCAAACCTGCCACAAAGCCAGAGCAGCACAGGTCTTCTCCTGCACTGCTGAGCCAACAGTCCTTGTCCCTGACCCGAAGAGATCCCCTCTGTAGATGCAAAACATTTGCATCTTATTAAGGAAGAAGATAAGCTACTTTTCTAGAACTGTAAAGTTTGTGCAGCATGAAAGGGTAACTAATTTTTGAGCAGGAAAAGAGTAGAGACATATTTCTGTCAAGAGAGAGGGGTAGGGAGGAAAGAGGTACTGCATATTATTAAGCTACTTGATCACATATGTCTTTTCAAAGGAGAGAAGGGGACATTAGCAGCAAGCAGAGGAACATTGTCATCTGCAAACATAAATATTTCAGATTTCAGGTACACTGGGAATGTCATTAATGTAAAAACTGACAGGAAGGGGCCCCGGAGTCAGCAATGACCGTGGGAGGCACTTCAAGAGACAGAAGAAGGGGCTCTGACAACAAGCACTGTAATAATAATAATAAACTCCTTTGAAAGTCATGCAGGAGAAAGGTAGGGAATCAGGAAAAAGAAGCTGTATCCCTGCATTTCAGTTTGAGTTTGGAGGGGCAGAGGAGAGGAAAGGAAGAACCTGCTCCTTGCAGTGTTAAGTGCTCTTGTTGCTGGGGGTTAAGTTAGTGCCTGTGGCATGCCCTCCATCCTGCAACAGAGAAAAGGTGATCAATACGTTCAAATAGACCCTGGCCAGTGAGCTGGTTAGATGAAGAGAAGACATAAATGGAGCAATTAATTAGAAATAATTTAGATTTAAGGTGGAGACAAATGATATTACTTGCCAACAGGGTCAACAGATAGAGATTAAACAGGAGCTTCAGCCATATGATGTGTTGGTCCCTGTCAGCCAGAATATTGTCCTGGAAGGCTGGAGAGGCAACAGAATAAAGGAGGTGAAAGGGTCAGCAATTGCTGTAGAGAGTATAGGCTAATCCTTATTGAATGAACATCTAAGTTGGATGGTCAGGGTCTTTCTTCTTAGTCCCATTCCACATCTAAAGCGCTCATTTTAATGAATTAAAGAGACACTAAATTGCTTAGCAAAATTTTTAAGAACTCAAACAAAAAAATATGACAGATTGTATGAGAAATTTAGATTCCTTATGTGAATGAAAGCTATTCATATATGAACTTGGGATATGAATGTTCAGCACTGAAGAAGAACCTCCACATTATTCACCATCAGGGTTAACAAGGACTATTTAATTAATATCTGCACTATAGAATTACACAGACATTCTTATCTAGGTATTGGAGGGTTTAGACCTATAATTAAAAAAATAAAATGAACATAGTAAGTAGTATTTTTGACAGCTGTCATTTAGTCCTTCATTATTTATGATGAAATTACATCACTACTAATGAATGTGCTTTAGGATGCTTTAGTATATTTTAATGAAGTCTTAATGGTTCTGAATCTCAGTACGACACCCTGCTATATATATATGTGTATATATATTTTCTGAGATATATACATATATATATAATATTATATATTTTCTGAGAAACAGGAAGGGACAAATCAAAATATTATGGATGCAAATTACTGCATGGTAGAAGGTGAGGACCTCCTGTATTATTATTGTCACTTCTTAAGGCAAGAAATTAATTCATTTCTGAGAGGGATGGGACGGAGGGAGAAAAGAGGGTAAAATGACAAAAAGCAAGCTTGTTCTCTTTCAAATTGGTCCTGATCCAAAGTAGGAGCCCTAAAGAACTTCCCTTGTCTAAATTTCCAGACTGGAACTAATCGGTTGACCTTTGGCCTTTCATAACTAGCTGCCCTAGAAGCTTTGAGTATTAAAGGAAATATATTTAAAAAGCATGTCTTCATTTGTTTTAATGTTTTGAAATTTACCATGCTAATCAGTAAGTTAGAATAATCTTGAAATATTAACTGGCCATTTGTAATCTTTTTTATCAACTACAAAGAACACATAAATGGATCCCAGGTTTCCTCCCTGGGGGAGATAAGGAGTTTTTCAACTGATACCTGCATGGCTGGAAAGCCTGGGATCACTCCACAACACATGGAGACTTCCAGACTTTATTACATGCACTGAACAAATAATGTTTGTCTTTAATAATGTCCCCTCCAGATAGAATTTACCCAAATACAAGCAACTTTGCATTACTCAAGCACTTGAAAATAATGCAAAGATCCAGGATAGAAATGCAAACCACACAGCAAAAGTCCAGTGCTATAGCTGAGCTTAATTCTTGCTAAAGTGGTTTATACAGGTGTCTGAAGGGCTGAACTAAAAACGAATGACAATCGTCTGACACGATGAGTACCTGGCCTGTCTTCTGTGGACGGATTAAAATGTGCTTAACCCAAATAAAACTTTAAATGGATCCTGGAGCAGAAGAATAACAGCAGCAGAACCTTCTTTTAGTTCGCGCATTTTAAAAGGATAAGACACATATCTAATATAGAAAGGAATAAGGTGAGTCTCAGGCAAGTCAATTTCAGTAAAGAGAGCCACTTTATTTCTCTAAACAATACATCAGGCAGAGGAGCAAAGGTAAGAGAAAGATTTACTTCTTCAATAAGTAGTAAGCAACATGATTTCACTCAGCGTTGAAGGAGATAAACACAATTCTTCCATTCAGATATGATAAAGGCTACCAATAAAAACCACAAAAAGTGAGAAATATATGGTCTGATGCTGCTCTACATGGCCAGAAGGTGCTCTGATTTGGGGTAGTTACCTATTCAAAATGCTCTAACTTTGACTGGCAATTTCTGTTATGCATTATGTTGTCATACAGGAACAAGATGGTGCCTGCATCTGCTCCTGGAAAATGAGAAGCAAACGTTGTCTCACTGATGTTACCAAAAGACATCAGATCTACAAGGGGACACATGCATACATGATGGTAGCACACTTATGCCATATGCATTTCAGTTGAATGATAGCAATACACTGTCCACATTAGTGACAAACTGAAAGAAATTTAGGAAAGCCTACAAAATATACACAGATGACCATAGAGGTGCAAATTCTTACAAGGACAGACTAGAAGAATCAAACAAATAAAAATATTGTGCAGATATTATCAGCAACCCCACAATCTTAAAGGTACAACCATCAAAAAAAAAATTAAAAAGGAAATGGATTTCCTTCTAGAATTGAAAAATTTAGGACAGTGTAATAGCAAAATACTATCCATGAAACAAGATCCTCCCTCTACATACATACAGTGCTGCCAAAATCTGCATAGTAAAAGGAAAGAATGGCTTCACTCAAAATTTGTTTTTGTATATAAATATCAGCAGCATAAGAGTTATCAGTCTGAAAAAAAAAGAGAACACATTTTGTGTTTTTATGTCATCACACTTTTTCTGTTTGTCCTTCCCACTATACCAGTAACTCTTACATCTCTTGCTCAGTGTCGTTGATGGGGAGTAATATTTCAAAGACATTACATATCTATACATATTCATAAAATAAATGCTCAGATAACAAAAATATCCTGCTCAGAGAAAAAATGTAGGATGAATCAGAAAACTGAATCCACTGAGGAGAAAGACATTACAATACTAAAATCACGGAAGAAGAATTGCAATTTGATCAGGGGACTGTATCTTATTAGATATTAGACAATATAAACACAAGGAAATAATAATAAAACCAACAAAAAACAAACAAACAAAACAAACAAACAAACAAACAAACAAAACAACTGTAGACTGAAGAGTCCAAGAAATTTGTGTCCAGATGTAGTTACAAGGAATACTTCCAAGCTCTCATCAGTGAAGATGTAGTGAACTTCCCCCACAGTCTGGAGAGCTATGCAGCTGACCTCCACTGGTGCCTACTCTAGGCTGAGCTGAGAGCATCTTGAGACAACTTTTACTTTATTGACTAGAGGTTCATAGGCTGTAATAGCAATGGTCTTCTGTGGCATTAGGCAAATATATTTAGGCAACAGAACTGAGCTCTGAAAACTATCTTAAACTTTATTTGTTCCACTGATAGGAGAACTGCTAGCATTTCTGTGCTTTCTAAACATTCTTCTTCCTGTTCTTTTACTGTTGTCATTCTGCCATGATCAGATTACTGCAACAAGAACATCTGTCACTGCCATCTTTGTAGGCTGCCATCTCTACGCAAGTTTTATACATTTCTTTTTACCTGCCACATTTTCTTTTGTGGCCATGAGCACATAATACCCACAGACATCCTTGAGCGTGCACCACAAAACAGATTACCACAGCTTTAGAATACATGTGAATAAGATTACAGTGAGAAAGGTGCTACTGTAACTCAAGGAATTTTTAAGTAAAATATATTTGCAGACTTCATAATAATTCTGAGGGCATAAATAGTATCTAATATATCTAAGATTTTGTTGCTTATCACACATTCTTATTTTGCTGATTCTCTAATGTCTTTAATGTTGTCACATGCATCTATTCAAATCAGTACTCTTATAAAAACATAGCTTCAATTTCTTCTTATACATTTGGAGATTTTTAAAGACCAACTTCCATGACAAAGATGCAGAGAAACTATTTTTTTACATTATTTTTTCCTGACATGTTTCTACACATAGTGAGAACAAATTTAAACTGCAAGTGGGAACAGAATGCAAAAATTTTTTGAAATTACTCCACATGATTTGTAAATATTTTTGAATTCTCTACAGTTGGATTTAAGATTCTAGGAGCCACCAAAACACTTCCTCATGATTAAGTGAGAAAAGTTTTAGAAGACTTAAAGCAAGAACCAATACAGCAAGAGGAAATAATATTTTAAAATATGAGCTTCCTCAGTGACCAAAATCAACAGGGACATTTATGTCACATAGTCATTGATGATTTGATGCCTCGTTCTAGGTCTCAGAGTGTGAAAATGTAGAGGAGTTCTTCAGGGCAGAAGTGATTGATGTACTGCATGTGGACAATGAACTATGTTGATCTGCTTAATCCATTTACCAAAAGAAAATGGAAGATAAATGTGGAGTTCAGCAGTGGCTTTTTAAATCCCAAGTGTGACGTTAGCTGGTACAAGGACATCTCTGACATTCTGCACTAGGGGGAAAAGCAGTAAAGCATCCCTAAAGATGGTTTTCAAAGATGCAGAGTCACTGACATGCAGAGATGAAGAGTCAGAAAAATGGTGACTCTTGTGATGGAGAGATGAATCCATACCTGTTCACATACAAGGGGTTTAACCTGCTGCAAAAATGGGATGGTGCAATTAAATGAGCAAAAAGGTTGCATTAGGCAAAATTAGGTTGTTCACCTACAGTCTGGCAGGATTAATCCTCACACAGTTCACCTACCCAAATCCTGTTTTTTCAGGCTTTGTGCCAAGATGAGAGAAGCATTTCCGATAGGCAAACTGCAGGCTTCAAGTATTTATAAACAGAGGGAAAGAAAAGGATCCGAAAGATCATTCAGATTGCTCACATAACTATTAAACTCATGTGGAACATGGTGTCAACCCCTGAATGCACTGAGAAAAGGAAGCATTCAATGAGGGCAAATTTAATAAAAACAAACATATTCTGATAGGATTACAGCATCAAAAGTGCATGTGGTCCACATGTTTTTATTTCTCTTTAAAATTAGAAAAAGTATCTTTGCTGGATGCATCCTGTAGGGCACTAAGCCAGAAAACACTATTATACTATTTCTTGCTTCATAAAGAATTTCATTTAAACTATGAACCTTGTGATAGGTAATTATATGCAGGAAGCAGAGCACATATGAATTTTATATTTATGGTCTATACTGAGGTCACAATTTAAATTCTAAAAACTGCCTTCAGAAATACCAGTTAGTGTGTCATTTTTATTTTAATTGCATTTCCTCCCCTCTGGTACAGCATGATCAACTGAAAATCAGAACACATGTTTTATGTAACATATTTAAAATCTAGCAATAAACTATTACCATCCATATAAACATTAAACCCATTTGGAATGTGGCTTATGGAGATGGGGGAAGGTCGTGGGAGGTGCAAGTAGATCCTTTTGCCCATGAGAAGAAAACAGCATTAAAAAATTTTCACATGCTCCTCATAACAACTGGTGTTAATGAACTGCTCTCCTTCTTCCTGTGATGCGATCATTATAACTTTTTACTTCCAACTACAGATACCTGTAAAAAAAAGAATTACCAAATTTTATTTTTTTTTAATGCCTGTGAAATACAAATATGCCAGTTCCTTTTGTTGCAGTAAGTAATGGCACCAGAACCACTTGGGGCTCAGAGAGGACCTAGTGCCACATCCCCTCCAGTCAGAACTATGGAACTATCAGTACTAGAGGTCGTGTTGTTTCTCCCCAAGGGTCTATTTTTTCAAAGTTAATACTGAATGCAGTCTCCACTTCAGGAGCTGAACCTGAACCTTAATACTGACCTTGTATTGGCTGTATACAGTACTTGTAAAATTCAGAGTGCCCTTTGCCTCCTGACTTTTGCATGTGGACTGTGGCTGGTCTCCTAAATGTTGGCAGCGACTGCTCTTACCCAAGATGGTTGTGTGGTTACAACACCCACATGGAAAGGAGATGTCTTCTGTCAATTACCATGAGGACTCCTGCTGAGAAACCCCATCTTCTGCTCTCTGTGTCCAGGTTTTAATCCTCCACCATACAAAAACTCTGTGAGCACTCTGGGGCATTCATTTAGAATTCTGTACTCAATGAGAAAAACAAAATCCACTGGAGGGAGATTAAACCCATCATAAAAACTGATAACTCCCCAGGCAGATGTGATAAATGTCTGGAAAGGGGGTTCTCTGTTCACACCACTGAAAGCACAGGACAACACCCTGAGACCTAGAAGATCACAGTCGAGTGGAATGAATCTTACACAAAACAAAGTTAAATAGTTGTTAAATGAACATCTTTCAGACTGTCTTCATTCATATAACCAAAGTTTTTATATCTGGCCTGGAACAACACACTCCAAAGAGGAGCAGTTTAGCTTCTGTGATCCATTTGATCTCTTCACTTGGAGTGATGACAGGATGTCACATTGCAATGACATTTTTATGTGACAACTTTTTCACTAAAATTCAGTGAGCTATCAGTTCTTTGTGACAGCTCAGGGAAGCAACCAAACAGGGATGGTCAGACAATTTCCGATTATTTTATTTATTTTTTTTTTTGTATTTTCTTATCTCTTGTTTTAAAGGGAATGTCTGGATGTTCAGGACTCAGTCACTGTGATTGGAACAGGAGACACACCTTTGTCAACACCTTTGACCTTGAATTTTAAAATATACCATATAACACAACTCCCTGCCTCCTAGTTTCTATCATGCCTTCATCATTTGTCATAGAAAATTTTTTGATTGACTTAACATTGATACTTAACATACATATGCTGAAGCTGAAAGAGCCAGTTCCTCAATTGGTACCAGTCAGACTAGTTCTATCAACATAAATTGAAGCTGACTGATTTATACCACCTGACAAAAGAGACCAGTATGTAATAAAAATCTGAAAGGCCCTTACATTTTACCTGACACTTACAGAGTTTTTAATCAAATTCTACATTTGCTTGTTTGATTTTTGGCATAAGAGAATTTTTTCTTAGTATTTGTCGTGCCTCAAGATTAAAACAAAAAAAAAGCCCAAAAGCCAAAACCACATAGTAAATTGTTACGATTCTTCAGTAAATTATCTGTGTGATAATTGAAAACAAAAAGAAGCTGTGAGCAAAAGCCAAATTAAACTGCCACTTGACATACATCTGAGAGCAATGACATCTTATTATATAGGGGACTCAACATGTTCACTCCTGCCACAGTGAGACTTTTCATGACATGGAGATAGCTACACATGGGAATAGAAATATTAACCCACATGAAAATGAATGCCAGCTCTTTAAAAATAAAATAGTATATTTTGAGGCATCATTGTCTGAATTTCCTGATGCAGTCATAGGAAACATTGAAAAATATGACCTTGGTTCTTCAAATTTTCACTACATAATTTTTAATGCAAAGAAATTACCTATGGCTAAGAAAGTCCTAGAACCATAAATCACTATGGAAGTCATAAACCACTAAGACAGGATGAGAGGATATTTTGGAAAACTATAATGATATATCACTCTTGTTCTTGGATTACTCCCTAGGCATTTCTTTTAGGCTGTATGTGGATAAGGACATGTGGTCTTGTTGAGCCTTGGTCTGATCCAGTAAAGTTATGATTGTGCTCTTCCTTTCAAGTGACAAGCGAATAACATGTGACCTCACAGTCTGAAAATAAATGAAATCCCCAAAAGTTCTGTTGAAATAGGATTGTAAATTGATTGGGATGTTTTACTTGAGGGGATTGCTATGAACTTCATAGTGTTGCATTGGAAATTCTCTGATTTTTTAAATAACATTTTCAAAAAAATAAAAAAGAAATTTAAAAAAAGAAACAAACCAGTGTATTTGGCAACACTATCAAATTTTTGCCTTTCTAAAAAATTTTCCAGTGGGATAGAAAACCAGCAGATTTTGACACTGAATATTTTTAAAAGATATTTCAAACTCTGAAGAATTAGCCATTTTCAAGACTGAAATGAACACTTTAAGATCAGTTGAAGTGGAGTCAGAAATAACCCTTTTCCCACATGATCATTGCATTTGCACACAGCTGACAATATTAGCACTTTCAGTTTGTAGAATGACTGGATAACGGAGATTTGAGTGTCTTCTAAATCTTAGACAGTAGGAAAACATTAGTTTTGTGTCCTTGCTCTCTATCCAACATAATATTAGGGATATAGCAAAGACATCTGAACTCTAGAAATCACACTCAGTAATTTGAACAAATGTACAAATGCAAACAATAGAAAAGAGAGAATCCCATGAGGCAGGGTAAAGACTATTTCAAGGAATGGTATTTAATTCATATATACTACAGTTTCTTTTACAGCAAATCTGTAAATAACTTTTCATTGTAATATGTCATGAGGCACAAGAACATATGCTGTGTTGAATTCCAAACATATGACCTCTGCTGCATTCCTTTCATCTAATCATTATATAATTCTGTCAGCAAGAACAATCAAGTTTGATGTGCTTAAGTGTTTGCAGGATTGAGCTTGGATACTCTGAAAGTTCATTCTCTTAACATGGGTATTATAATTTTGCATGGGATAGTACTCAATCTCTTAGAATGGCAGATAAAAAGATTTTATTTTTAAATTACTATAATAGTTTGGTTGTTTAATTTTGAGCCATTATTTTCTCCATTAAAAAAAATTATCAGCAATACAGACGTTAGTTAATTTTCATTGTAATTCAGGATCCCCATTTCTTGGCTGAGCCAACAGCAATGGAATTCTGAGCCAACAGAAGTGGCAATTCCCAAAGTTTTACAGCAGTCAGCAGAAGTCAGTCAATATACATCTGAAGAAGATCTGGCTTTTAAGATCAAATATTTCCACAGCTTCTTTCTAACACACCAGTAACAAACATAACTCAGAGAAATAATCTTAATTAATTCAAGTTGTGTGTGAAAAGACCACGTTTACAGATAATACAAATGCCAGAGTGATCAGAGGATCATGAGACAGAAGTCATCACATCAGAAATGAACAATTATGGCCTTGCTGTATTTTGTAACACTTCCAAAGTGTGAGAGAGCACCTTTAAACCTGAGCAACTGGCACTTAGCTACAGCAGTTCTAATGGTGGAGGTTTACCTGACTAAATAATGACAATCCTGATCTCTATAACTCAGTTATTCCAGGCTCCTGTTACAGACAACTGAAAGAAGCAGGAACTTCATTCTTTTCCAGTGTCTGAAACAGGTCAGATGAACAGTGACCTCAGAGTGCCTATTCCTCTCCATTTCACTAGGTAGCATAAGAAAGCACAGCTCTGAGAGTTTCACTGTTCTTACCACATTCCCTAGAGCTGAATTTTCATCCATATTGTGGTCTGTTTATCTGAATAAAATGGAAAAGTAAGATGGCCTTCCTTTTTAGACACTCTCATTCTTTCAAAATCTTTAAAAACAAATAATACTACAAAATGAGTTTTCTGTTAGTATCTGATGCTATTTTTCTTTACTAATAAACCATCTTGCAGAATATCTTGCCTTCAACTTCTCCTTTTCCCTTATAGTAGTAGTACTACTACTACTACTAATAATAACAATAATAATTTTGTCTGAATAACAGGAGAGCTAATGACTCATAACTTTGAAATAGATTGCAATAATTCACCTGATATAGTGTTTACTTTAGGAGAGCAAGAACTAAAGAAAAAAGACTATGATATAGATGTAATATGTGCACGTATTTATTCACCTGAAGCCACTACATTTGCACCAGCAGAAAAGAGAACAGAATCATGCCACAGATGCCAGTGCTTTGCTCTCCAAAATTTTCTAAGACCTTCTGTACACTTAATTACATCCACTCTTAAATTTTTGTCTAGGAGATACATTGATGAATCAGGTTCAAAGCCAGTTTCAGAGGTACTGCTTTATACAAACTGCAGTAGATACAACACAAAAAGTTGCTCTTGGTAGGCAGGAACAGGAACTCAGCTATAAGTGTCCTTAGACATCACCTGGGCTGTTCAAAGACTAGTTCCTCTGGAGTGATTTGTTTTCATTTCTCATAGAAATATTTTTAAAATTGTTGGAATAGAAACAGGAAATTTCTTAATATCTTGGATTTTTTATAAGAGGGCAATATCATTTCCCCTCTGGTTTTATGAGTAGCTGCTCTTACATTTTAGCTATATATTTATAATCAATACAAGTAATTATGATAAGATAAACTAAATACTTGATTAATCACTTAACCAGAATTAGCCGTAAATGAAAAAAAATTGCTATAGCTTAAAGTTAAAACCTAATTAGTGAGATTTACTTCCAGTTCTGACATGCAAAAGTATAAGAAATATTAATAACACTAAAAAACAAAACAACAACAACAACAAAAAAACAAATAAAACCAAAACAACACAAAAAAACCCTAACAAAACAAAACAAAACAAAACAAAAACCTAAAAAAGGAGTATAAATATATTTATATAAACAAATTGGCAGAAGAATCTAAATATTGGTTATTTACTGGCCACAGATTAGAAACATCACTAGCATGTTCATACTTCAAACTGAGTATTTTCCAGGGAATCTATTCTAGAATAAAACAAATTCAATTACTTACACAAGAAAGTAGAAAAAGGTTTGCAATTCTTATAAAAATTCAACACAGAAAACCCATTTCCTTTAAGATTGGGAGCAACCCTTTTCACACCAGAGAACAATCTGTGTTTAATAAGCTCAGAGTCAACTCCTCATAGCAATTTTAAGTTCCCATGCTTCCTGCAGAAATCTCATCTTTGACTTTCCTCCTTGGAAAGCTGCATGACCTCTTCAGAAGAGTATCAAAATGAAACAGATGCAGAAGCCCTTCAGTGGAGCTGGGCAGGGTAGACCTTCCAGTAACCCTCCAGCATCTTTCTTTGTGGTCCTTCTGCTGGGCACAGGACACGGAAGGTGGTGCAGTGCCTCTCACTGCAATTTCCAAAGAGAGACTCGACACCCAGCCACCTAGGCAAGCCACATGAAGAAGAATTTCTGGGCTGCCAAGAAGGCCCTGTGTGCCAGGGCTGAGCTGGAAAGAGCCCCTGTGCACAGCCGTGCTCCCGAGCAGCACAGCCACCAGACAGCATCTGCTCTTCCATACACCACTGTTAATGGTACAGCACAACAGCAGACACAGGTCTGACACCTTCTGCCACATGCCAGGCATCAGCCACCACTTTGGACAGAAACAGGAACCTGTCCCTGCTTTCTGCCCCCTGCATGGTGCTCTCTGGGCACCTCCCAAATGGCAGGCTGCATCCTCTGAGTGTGTCAGGACATACACCCAGCTGCCTGTGTGCACTGCCCCTGCACCTCCTAGTCAGGATGTAGGTGTTCTTATCAGGCTCTTTCCTACTCGTTTTGACCTTGTTCTTGCCCTCTTGCAGGTCACTCACTCAAGATGTCAGAACCACGGATCTGAAAAATCAAGCACGTTACACAGCGCACTTGTTTTCTGTAATGGCAGGTGCAGAGAGAGGAAAGAAGGGAAATGCATTTTTAGTTATAGTTGTAGAAATGTAGTAAATTGCAGGTGCAAGTAAATATTTCAGGGCAATAAAATCAGTCTGCAGAGGTGTTTTAAAGTGCCTAGAGCTGCAAAATATTTTTAATAATTTCATCAAGATTCTTAACTTTTTGTGTTCAAACCAATTATTATCATTCTTTATTTGTTTTCCACTGGCCATTCAAAAGATCTAGACGCCTCATATAACACAACGATCATAAATTGGGCAGCAGCCTGAATTTCCTCCATCCAAACCTATCTAACCTACACTAGAGAAACCTCTTGAATATTTCCCATGCACAGCTCAGCCAGAATTTGCAAGTACTGAGAATCCCAGGAGAATGCCAGATCTTATCAGATGTTCTAAGAAGGTTTAGCGGAGTCTGCATAAACAAGCATTGTTTTAGTTGTCTCACTAAACTGTATTTTCCAAGTTCACCCATCACTTATCATAGTCTGATGGCTTGTCAGAGATCATTGCAAAGAATTCCCCACTGTAAATAAAAGCTGTACGAATACAACTACTTATAATACTTTGGATTTAAATGGATGTCTTTTTGGCTAGAGGGTTCTGTCAACATTTATCAGGGAGATGGGCGTACATTTTATGTTGTTTTGGTTCCACAGCTAATTTGGACAGCGAAATGAGATTTGCTTGTAATGAGTACAAAGCCACCTGCTTTGTCTCTTTGGAGGAATTTAAAATATTTAGCATATGAAGTATAAGTATATCATAAGAGTTCTCATAAATATCAGCAGAAAAGCTGTCTAGGCATAGACATCTCCTGAGTAAAAGAATCAGTATTTAATAGCTCCCTTAATCTCACTTAATGTTAATGGACAATTGGAGGAAACTACTCATCTGGAAATTACTTTAGCAAATTAAACATGGCCAAACATTTTTGCTTAAGTGAATCTGAAAGGAAATCATCTATCTTAGATGGGATTTTAGAGAAGTATCTGCAATCTGAAGGCTGCGTGTCAGTTTAGTAAATGAAAGTCGCTTATGAGCTTACATCAACATGCTGCATACTCAATCCATGAGTAGACAGAGCTCAATTACCCTTCTCTTAGCTGACAAACTCCACTTACAAGCAATGTGCCTCAAAAACTAATGAGAAACATGAGCTTTTCAATGCTGTACTAACGTTATACATGTTATTTGGTGGTTTAAAATTGTTTTCTTCAGACAAGACTTGCTCAAGTCCCTTGCTCATGTTTGGTGCAGTGTTCTCAGCCCAAGGGTTAACTATTACGTGTATCATGCCATCTTCCACCTCCACAAGGACATCATTGAATTTCACAAATATGTACAACTTTCATGTAATTAAAAATGTTCTTATACAGCATAAAAATATGTGTGTTTGCCCACCTTCCTTATTAATCAGAATATCTGAAAGTGTTTTGGTAAGGCGATTAAATATTACTCAGCACCATTTTGCTAAGAAAGAAGTTGAGGTACAATGCAATCACCTGCTTTGAAAAAGGTACCTATAAACATTGTCCTGAACTCATGACATGATCTGTCTTTAGAAAAGGTCACTTCTTAGAGACAAAAGACATTGTGTCTCTAACCCCAGTGCACGACTGAAGGGGCATGCAGTGATCAGGCAGGAGGTGTAAAAGCCCACAGTTTGTCTTCCCACAGAAGATGACTCTGCCAGGGAAGGCATGGGCACAGGACAGGAGGAACATGTTCAAACATTATACAGGTCCCTGGAGCATACATTCCTTGGTGGCTATCAGCATCATGGAGATGATATGGTCTCTGCCTCAGAAGGCTCTAAACTGCTAATTGAAAGAAAAAGTCCTGTATTTGGGAGAAATTACTCTAAGTAAAATCTACTTGAAGCTCTTTGCTAAGCATCTGTCAACTGCTGTTGAAAAAGTGTTAGCCTGTCCAGAAAAGATATCTTTATATAAACTTCCATTTAAAAACCCAACCAGATTAGTGGGGGTGTTGCAGACAAGGAGGATAGAAGTTTGAAAAATTGCAGACCTCATTAATTTTATACTTGTCTTTTCTTCCTGAACACATTCTTCATCTTTTTAAGGTTAAAGTCTTTGAATTTCAATTAAATGCAAAACTTGTGTAAATAAAAGCTGTGTATACTAATTTGTTGCTTTTTATGAGTCCAATGAGCTATTTACATAACCCTTTATTTCATCACTTGTTTTAGCCCATAATCTTCCAAGGGAAGTCTTGATCATTGACCTAAATTCAGCTCACAAAGTAAATCAGAGAACATTTTTGACAGTAGGAGACCACATTTACTCCTAGCAAATTCTAATCACTTTTAGTTAAATTACACTCAACATGAATTTTGACTGGAGTGTTTATATACTTTGAAATGGATAAACAAATTTTTAAGTGCCTACTAATAACTCCATTTAGGTATCTGATGATAAATTAATTCTTCATGTAGCTCTGTGGAAACCAGTGGGGATGAACTTGATCTATTTAATTCCTATTTGAGAAGAAGGATTTGGAACTATATCCTACATTAGTTTCCAAGCACTCTCTTAGATTTTAGCACTGTAACTGGTATAAATGAATATGCATATGTTGATTATATGATGAAGGAAAGGGGGTACCAAATCTATGCATAATAGATCAAAAGAGGCCTGCAGGATTCAAGGATCTATAAGAATTATTAGAAAGAAGAAAATTTAAATTCTTTTTTTATTTCTGATGGTTCAAATTAGATACAAGTGTTTACATCCTTCATAATTTTTCTAACATACTAAAAGAATTAATGGTATCTGGAAATACAAGATGATCAAGCACCACAGTAGAGTGTTAAAAGGCCAATTTCAGCTTTAATTCTACTAATTAAGTCTAATTCCACTGTAAATCAAGAGAATTAGATACATTTTATAAAATGATTTAATTTAGACTGTTGACTCCCAGCTTTGCAAGCAGGCTGTACAACTGTCTTGCAAAAGGAAAAATACACTCAATCTTTAAAACAATTTTCTAGCAGTATTGTTGTGTATATGTAACTTCAAACACATTTTAAAAACTGACATAACTAAGTTTATATACAGTATTTTACCTTTTTAGCCAATCATCCTATAATAGTTCATGTGTTTCTAGGTTTCATTATTATCATCCTACTACAAAAAATCTAGAAAATAAATCTCAGCATGTAAACACTGTATTAAACTTGAGCTCCTCATTTTTCCAGAATTTATCAGATAAATTTAAAATCAGATTAGTATCATATCTTTGGACATTTGGTTCATGTTCTTTACAGTTCTTATGTATTTATCAGCTTTTCATTGAAGAAATCTCTGGTGTATTTTTAATCTCTTTTCAGTTCATGCTTTTTCAATTTTCAGTTGATATGAAGGATAGATATTTAAACACAGTTTGCAGATGGATTTAAAGAAGCTGTTTCTCTTACTTAGACTAAACTCATGTAAACATATGCCATTATTGTTCAAATTAGGAACAGAACTTCTTATATAGGAAAAAAAAGAAATCTAGAGTATGTTTTGAAGGAAGAGAGTCAAAAAGGAAAAATAATTGCTCTGATTCATACAAAACCATCTCACATCTAGTTTCAGTTTTCTCTTTCCCCTGAGTAAATTTATCTTTTCTTATATATCCTTTGCTATGAAATGAAGGATATCTGACATTCAGGACAAATAAATGAATACCTCACACTGAGTAGTTTATGATGGAATCAGGAAAATCTTGCTTAATGTAGAATCAGGCCATGGCTGAGTAAATCAGAATCTAATCATATCCAAATATAGTGTAACCTGCCTTTTTGATGGTAAATAATCCAATGTGGGAAGTAAAATGAGGAAGGGTAAGTTTTTAGAACCAGGTTGGTACTGCAGGGGAAGTCCCATCGGGCTTTATCCTCACACGACCACAGTTTTTCACAGCAGTGTAATGCTAACAAAAATAACTAGTTTATTCTGTGAACCTTGAATAAAGTTTTTGCTGAATCAAATCCAAACTCATTTTTGCATGGTAGGAAAACCCGTGATAGCATTGCTTCTCTCCACAATTTACTGGCATGCTTAGAGGTGTATCTAGGATGAGGCACCGTTTTTCTCACATGGAAAGTGTCCAGCTTTATTAACACTAATACTAACACTAACACTAATAAATACTAATGCTAATGTTAATGCTAATACTAATACTAATGCTAACACTAATACTAATACTAGACTCACTTCCTGTAGCACTTGTGAAGTACACCAAAGAAGGGAAACAGTGTGCCCAGAGGTTTTGGCCTAAGTCTAGACTGAGTTGTAGGCACAGGTTTTTCTTCTCCAGGTTGGCACACCACAGCATAGCAACGTGCCAGCTGTTTCCCCTTGCTGGCTGAAAAATCTTATCACCACACAAAGCATACCTAACACTTGGGAAACCCTCAAAGTGCTGTAGCCAGCTCCACCTCACCCACATGCTGGAAACACAGTTTGAGTCTTCCACCACGTAGCCTTGCTACAGCACATGTTACAGACCTGATGACAGCAGCAGACCCAAGTTGTCCATGCCTTGTTCATGGACAAGTGGCATTTAGCTCACCTTGAGTTACAACTCAAGTATAAATTTCAGGGAGATCATGTCTGAGCCTTCACCCATTAACCAGAACCAATTACTCAGACAAAAGCTCTCTTCAGAAAAGTAACTAAATATTATGACTAGCCAGTTCTCCCTTTGTGTAGAGCAGAGATGTAGGTAACTGTAATAGGTCAAAACTAAAACTGCTATTCAGCCTAAAATAGTTTATAAACAGCTAAACACTGCAGAAAATTGTAATTCTATATGCTGATGTGAATGGGCTTTTGGCAAGTCCATGTGATATCTCTGATCTACTGTCATGCCTGGTCTGACAGCTGCCATTGCTTGACAGTCATTTCAGTAAATATGAATACTTTTTTCTCCTACAGGTAACCATAATGTTTTACATGTATAGTATATAAATTAGCTTTTCCATTTATAACAGTAAAAGCATATACTTCTTGAAGAAATGCTACCTATATTTACAAAGGGGTGGGGGGGTAAAAACCAGGTTAAAATACCAATATCTTGCCTACCAATAAAAAGAAACAAAATAGTTCTTATTACAAGTTGGGTTGGTTTGGTTGTTTTTTTTCTAAAAGTACTGACAATTTATACTGACAAATTAAGAAACTGGTCACTCACATACAGCTCTTCCTTGCAAGAGATAAAGTACATACTTAAAGGTTTTAGACACTTAGGGTGAAATCCACAGCAACTAAATTTAACACCTAAAATATGCCCAAATTGTTCTTTTTGATGCACAGCCCTGATGTCTAGGCTCTCTAGAGCTGCTGCAGAAATAGGCAGATGCCTCCAACAGACAGGTGCCTATAGTATCAGCCTAAATTAAACAGACTGGCTTTCATTAGATGGACATAGATTTTTCATCGCTTATCCTACCTGCTCGTTTCTGATCTTGAAAGCAATCTAGGTCAATTTTTGGGAATTTTTTAGGAATTATAAAACCAAGAACTAGTTCAGGATTTTTTTAACAAAAAACTGAAATCAAGCAGTGGGAAAAGTTCCCTTTAAGTCCCAACATCCCACTCACATTGCAGTAGAAACAATATTTTTGTAATAGGTGCTTATTTTTAACCCCAAGTTTTGCAGTGTCTCATTGGAAAATGGGCAGCATGGATACACGACATGTATACTGCCAGAGGAATTAATTTCCAAAGACAAAGCTGTACAGTGGGATGCTCCCTGGATGGGGCCATACATCTTTTCCACCAGATGTGCCAGGACTCATTCACAGGAATAAGGAATACAGCCACTAACCACATCCTCCTGAAAGATCAGGCCCTCAGGAATCTGACCCAATTGCTACGAAAACATTTTGCAGTGGTTGAAGGACATGTGCTCCCACACACAGTTAAGGAGCATTTTGCTTTCTTTTTTTGTTTAATTTTGTTCTACGTGACTCAGAAGAGCAGCTGCAAGTCACACTAATGCTGCCTAGGGAAGGTGCAATATCTGAAGCTGCCCAAATGACAGCAACTGTATCCCAACACACTTTGCCAAGCAGCACATGTTCTTGGCTCCAGGAAATCCCATGTCAATGTATGTGAAATGTAAAAGACATTCATACGCTCCATTAGGAGTTGGCTCCTCAGCTCATTAAAAGAAAGGAGTCAGTTCACTGAAGTCAGTACAGCTGCAATAATTTATATTAGCTCAGAACCCAGCCTAAGCTTCTTTAATGCATGTGGTTTTATTTCTTAATAATTTATTAAGCATGGTTTAAAAGACAAATCATTGATGGTGATTCCTGTCAGAGAGAAAGCTTTCATGCTAGCTGCATTGTGTCTGACAAGGCAACACATACGGTGGTCCGGCTTCTATTGTACACAAAGGGTGGAATTCAATTGCTTAAACACTGGCATCTGTTGCCACTTGAGACATCTCAGGCCACCCCACCTGGTCTCCAGCTGCCTGCCTGGGAGGACACAGGTCTCTTGTAAGTCCTGTGACATACCTGTCAGCCCAATGCAGATGTCTTGGGTATTCTGGGGTATATCAAACAGCACTACACACTTATGTTCAGGCTTCCCAAGGACTGCTAGGACAGTCAAAATAATGTGTATTACACTAGTCTTCCTGATTTGTTGTCCGCTTCTTTTACTGTTTTAAAGAGCCTTTGCTAGCAGACTTGAATTCACTACCATTCTTGTAAGATAAATTTTTTAAGCAAAGGGGATTTTTTGCAATGCTTTAGCTCTGCTGGGGGCTATGCAAACCATAAAATATTATGCAGCTCAGTAAGTCAAAAATAAAGCAAACAGGTAGCGCAGCTTTCTAACCCCATGGCAGACTACCATCTGTAAAAGCAAAAGTTTGCTAAAATGACAGATTTTATTTACAAGTTTACTGGAAACAAAATTAATTCCCCCTAGCTTTGGAAAAAGGATTCAGCACCAGATTGCAGATAGCTAAGAACCAAATGTAAGTATGTGTTTACATCTGAGAAAGGTGTGAAAGCTCTCACAGTAGTGAACGGGATATAGAGCTCAATTCACACACGCCATGAGGCATCGTATTTCACTTCCTACCAAAGGGTGCAGATCTTCTGCAGACATGTTACATCTGAAGGACAAGGTCTCATGCATGTTAAGCCATGCCTGATTGCAATGGATACTTGTGTTTAGGAAATCATAGCAAGCCCAGTTATGCAGAGTATGGAGTATAGAGAGCTATGTGCTCATCCCAAAAAGGGCATCTAGAGGAGCACAGTAATATTTTATGCATCCTATGTTATCTTAGACATTCACAAGGGCTGCAGGGCATGACACAATACTTTCAGATTAGTCCATGGCTGGAAGTGTGTAAAATTTCAGGCTTTAAAAACTGCATGGTTAAGCTACTATGGTGTAGTCTTGACACATAAATACTAATAAGTAAATTTGCTAATGACAGTGTGACAGCTCTGACCCAATGTTTTAATAGATTAATTGTGAAGGCTATAAATAGTCCTGTCTATATATACAGTACAATTTTAAATACTGTTTTTAAACCAGGATTTGTTTTATATATTCAATACATCATTAATGTGCAGTGTACTTAATCAGCTAAAACAAATATTTCTTCTTCAGCAGTTTATGTCGGCAAATGAAAAACCCATAATGTGCATTGTGAAGACCCACTCAATCTTCACTCCAAAACCCACTGGAAAAACCATAGAAGATCTTCTCTAATCCAGTCAGCTGTACTTAATTTTCTGATGGTATTTTATAAATTTTGCAAACTTGGGTGAGATAATCTTCTTCTGACTGGCTGATATTCTTTTCTTGTTTCCATTTCTGAGTGTAATGCTTTCATTGCTCATTGAACAAAGCAGGTTCTTGAAATCACTGAAGCAGTACCTCCATGACCATCTAACTACCTTTCGGAACAACTAAAATTTTCTAGATTATTAATTTTTTTATTATTTAGATAATTTTCACGTGAAGTTTTTCAAGGGAGGCTTTTTCATGAGCCCAAACTTCTGATGGAGTCATCTGTGTCTCTCTTAATGCTGCAAAATCAGGTTCCAGTTTTTGTCTTAATAACAAAATCAGTAGAATTCTGAAAAAAAAATTAAATTCCTGTGGGTTTACTTTGGAAGAGGTGCTGGATTTAAATATTAAAGACTCAACAGTATTAAAGGCTACAAAACAACAATATCATTGAATTGAATAGTTTCCAGAGAGCATTTTGATATATAATTTATATATGTAAATTATTTAGTACTTATGCAAAATAGTCTATTATGAAGCACCCCTGTGCTGTGAATGGCACTTCAGCCCATGGACTCATCAACTGGTAATCAAATAAATATTGAGATAAAATTTGGGTTTAGTTGAAATTTATGTATATTGATGGCATTAAGCTGCAGAGAAATTTTGAGAGCTTCCTTTTGTACTGAAGATTTAAGAATAAAATCATCCATGCATTTAATGAAATGGCTTTAATAATGTGAATGTTCTGGAATAAATCTCAGTCAAAATTGCAATTCATATCATTATGGGCCTCACTTGAACTATGAGGATTTTTTTAGCTAGTGTTGTACACAAAAGTACTAGTCTGCCCTAGAGATCTAGGTATCTAAACAGGAAAAATTAAAAAAAAATATGTACATATTCTAGTCACCATTTAAACAGAGGAAAAGGCTGTCACAATGCTAGACACAACCACAAAAAACCTAAGGGAACCGCAAACCATCTTCTCTTCCAAACAGTAAGGAACAATGCTAGTTTACCTAATTAAAAGAAAGGGAGGAAGGACAGAGTTTATCAAACCTAAGCTGTCATTATTCCCAGAGATTTAGCTGAGCACTCCCTTGGTTCACTGTTCTGAAACAGCAGGACAGTACCAGTGAAATTTAAATGTCTTGCTGGAAATCACTACTTCTCACTGGGTGGATATTTCAAGGGATTGTGAACAACATTCAACCCTGGGGGAGCAATAAAAATAAAATTTTTTGTAAGGAACCTGCATACATATTGGCAACCACTAAACCACTGTTTTTTAGCAAGATATAAAAAAAACCCCACAAAACCAGACCTTTCCCTCCCTGTAATTTAGTTCATCTTTGATGCGATGAAGACAATACTACCGATCTCAATTCAAACATAGCTTGACTACACTGGGCATGAAACAAAGGTCAAACATCACACATCCAGCAATTTCCTTGTGTTGGCCCTAGCAGGCCTAGCAGCACTACTACATAAAACTGAATACACAGAAATGTTTGCATTTTAGACAGAAAGCTTCCCAAAAGAATAAGAATGCAGCACCAGGGCAGGATTTCATAGGTCAACAAATATGCTTCCCAGTTGTCTGACTAGGGTTTTCTGTCCCTTTACTGGAATATCCTGTCAAAGCTACACCAGAACCTCACTTTTGTATTAGGGTTTTCTCTTACTCAATGTTATTAATTAGTCTAAAGAATTTTTCTCCCTCTCTATTGTGTGTTTCCACGTACACATTCTTTTATTTGTATTTGGTCTAATCGCACGTTCTTTACACACCTCCCCCCCACTAAACCATGCAAGTTGTAGTCTTTCTCTTCTAATCAAGCTCTTCATCCTCTGATCATCTTAACTCACTCTTTCAAGATGAATTTATTGGTTTTGAACCTGGGCAGTGGTTGAGCATTATAGGTGAGATCTTGCAAAGCTTTGCACTATAGCAGCAATGCCCTTCTTCTGGCACTGGCAAATTTTTGACACCTCTAACAGAAGATTACAATTTTCTTGCATCCCAGCAACTTTCATAGAATAGTCTTTTATTTTATTTATGGTCAATAAGGTGGTGTTCCACTCTCATACAAACATTCTCCACAGTGTAAGAAATAAATTGAACTTTGTGGTTGGACTTAGCTTCTGATGCAGTTTCAGAACAAAGGATTCAGGATGGCCAAGATGCACAAAAAAAAAAAGAAATATTCTGACAATAAGTAGCTCTGTACAATAATTATATAATCTAATTCCCAATGCTACTCACAGTGCATATGGAACTGAGCTTGAAATCACTGCCATAGCAATAACAAATACAGTATTATGATCCTTCTAGACATCTGCAAAATAGTTGCTGAAGATTTTAATGCGCAGGCACCTAGAATCATTGGCAAGGCCACATCAGATTCACAGCTCTTCTAGGGAATCAAGGAATGCAAAAAATGAAGGAAGAATGCCTCCTGAGAAGAGCTTTCAATGCCAGCTACTTGGTTTTGTTGCCAGTCATGAATGCAGCCATGAAGAAACTGCAATAACACAACTAGATTGCAATTACCTCTGAGAAATAAATTTGATCCAGCATACTCAGAGGTAAATCCAGCTCATAATGAATAATCACTTCTGGCTATTCTGCTGAGGCACATCTGTTTGCAGACAGGGTTGGGAAGGGGGAACATGTTTAGACAAAATCACTGAAGAAAACAAAAAGATTATTCCAAATCTTGTACTTTCTAATTCCCTCTTACACAAAACAAATATTCTAATGGTACTTCCTCTCTTTTCTTTCAGCATCTGCAGTCAAGGCAGGAAACAGACATGCCTGTCTAAGGTGACATTACAGTTTTGACAAGCCAAAACTTTTTAGTAGGGCCTGTTGTGATAGCACAAGGGGGAATGGTTTTAAACTGAAGGAGGGTCAATTTAGATTCTATATAATGAATAAGTTTTTTACAATAAGGGTGGTAAAACATTAAAACAGGTTGTCCAGAGAGGTGGTAGATGCCCCCTCCCTGTAAATATNGTAAGAAATAAATTGAACTTTGTGGTTGGACTTAGCTTCTGATGCAGTTTCAGAACAAAGGATTCAGGATGGCCAAGATGCACAAAAAAAAAAAGAAATATTCTGACAATAAGTAGCTCTGTACAATAATTATATAATCTAATTCCCAATGCTACTCACAGTGCATATGGAACTGAGCTTGAAATCACTGCCATAGCAATAACAAATACAGTATTATGATCCTTCTAGACATCTGCAAAATAGTTGCTGAAGATTTTAATGCGCAGGCACCTAGAATCATTGGCAAGGCCACATCAGATTCACAGCTCTTCTAGGGAATCAAGGAATGCAAAAAATGAAGGAAGAATGCCTCCTGAGAAGAGCTTTCAATGCCAGCTACTTGGTTTTGTTGCCAGTCATGAATGCAGCCATGAAGAAACTGCAATAACACAACTAGATTGCAATTACCTCTGAGAAATAAATTTGATCCAGCATACTCAGAGGTAAATCCAGCTCATAATGAATAATCACTTCTGGCTATTCTGCTGAGGCACATCTGTTTGCAGACAGGGTTGGGAAGGGGGAACATGTTTAGACAAAATCACTGAAGAAAACAAAAAGATTATTCCAAATCTTGTACTTTCTAATTCCCTCTTACACAAAACAAATATTCTAATGGTACTTCCTCTCTTTTCTTTCAGCATCTGCAGTCAAGGCAGGAAACAGACATGCCTGTCTAAGGTGACATTACAGTTTTGACAAGCCAAAACTTTTTAGTAGGGCCTGTTGTGATAGCACAAGGGGGAATGGTTTTAAACTGAAGGAGGGTCAATTTAGATTCTATATAATGAATAAGTTTTTTACAATAAGGGTGGTAAAACATTAAAACAGGTTGTCCAGAGAGGTGGTAGATGCCCCCTCCCTGTAAATATTCAAGGTCAGGGCTTTGAGTAAGTTGATCTAGTGAAAGAGGTCCCTTGTCATTGCAGAGGGGTTGGATGATAATTGAAGGTTCCTTGCAACCCAAAACGTTCTATGGTTGTATGAAAACAGGATTGGAACAACATTGAAACCTTTAGAAGATGTCTGCACCAGGGTATCTTTCAGTTTCCTTTGAATAATGCAAAGTTTTCAGATAAGAAATGAAGAAACATTCAAAAATGTGTCTTTTCCTCTTTGGAAAAACAATATGCAAAAGCCAGTTGTGCAAGGTCAGAACATTCATAGAAGGACAATATCTTGCACTGCTTGAAATTCAACATATTGTTCATTTAAAATCTAAATGAATGCTTGGAAAGTGCAAATAAAATTGAGAATTAATTACTCATGTTTAGAAATTGGTCAGCCACTCTTTCTTGGTTGAGTTCTCATTCTGTGCTAGACCAACAACATTGAGTAGAAGAAATATAATTGGCTGAATTTCTTTCTTAATACTGCACATAGCATTAAAGTTTATTATATTAACTCTAAAATATTTTGGTTTTCTCATAGCCTTAAAACTGTATTGTTGTGTGATAAATAATGAAGAAAGTTAAATTCTCTTTCAAAACTGCTGCCTCAGCAACTGACAACTGAGTCCAGTGAAATTCTCTTTTGGGTCATGAAGGTGAGATTTAGCAGCACTAAGTGCTCAGGAGGAATAGAGTTCGCAATTTCTAGCCATTGTAATATTCACAGTAATATTGACCTTAGAAAATCTCACCAAACTACAAAGATTCAGCCAGGAGAATAAATGTTCTTATATTATATGGCAATATGTAGTTTTATTACTACCATTTTCCCTGTATTATCTGACCTCTTTTCAGACAGCCAGATACTGGCAACAGCTGTAGGAGTGAGAAGTCTTTACAGCTATATTTAATGCCTATTTGCAGACTGTTTTCCTTCCGAAAACAGTATCATTTCTGAAAAAGTGAAATAACAGAGAAGAGGGGAGGGGGGAAGGGGANCCCTGTGTACTTCAGCCTGTGTTAGTTCTTCCAAAATTATGAAACTAGATGAAAGGCATACAGGAATGAAAATAACCAAGACTGAGTAAAACAACTAGTATTTGGCCATATAAGATAAATTGCCAGATAAAATGCATATGCTTACTTAAAATAACAGGCCACTGTGAAATAGTATTTTTCTTTCCTTTTGCTCTCTTTCTCTTTATCTTTTCCCTTCCCTTCCCTTCCCTTCCCTTCCCTTCCCTTCCCACATGCACTACAAATTTAAGGACTTAGGACAGAGAACACTGTTCACATCATTTTGGTGCTAAGACTGAAATCTCCAGCTTTTTTAACTCCCATTGGGCAAAAAGCATGAAAAAGAAATAAATTCTTACAAGTTGACATGAGCACAGAGTGAAGAGAGGAACTAAAAATATGCTAGTGGTCTAATGCTGTCCATAAATCACTAGAAAAGAAGAGGGTCTGTTGTCATATGCCTCAGGCATTGCTATAAAGTAGTAGGGGAAAGAAAATCTATCCATGGGCTAAGTTATATACCATTTTTATAGTGCTTAACCTTTTTTTTGGTTGCAGAATGTTCCAAGTGGTGCATACAAAAGACAAGGAGATGGAGACAGAAATAGAAAGGGAGAGGTAACAGTCTCGTCTCTCAAGAAGAAAGAACTGGCTTTCCAAATTTCATTGGGGTTTGGGCTTTAAGCATAGCAGAGCCACACACATGTACAACACAGCCTAGAGAAACTGGTGTGCTCTATCAGGCTCCCTCTCTGAGAGCAGAATTTGTAACATCAGTTTGTTCTCCTGCCACTCACACTGTCTTGGTGTGAGTCAAAGCCTCTGAATGGGATTCACAGGTAGCAGGAGTGAGATGGGGCAACTAATGCAGCCAGTAAGAAATTTTAAGGAGAGAGAATATCTATGATTTAAATATTATTCTTATCCTCCAAAGAGGATGTTTCTGTAAAACGGGGATCTAAATTCCCAACTTCTATCTGGAACAGGAGGCAAACCATTATGCAGAGTCAAAGTACTGATGAAGATCCACCTTAACAGCCAAAGATCATGTAAGATTGCCAGATTCAATTTTTTTTTTCAGATTATCAGGGCTTTTCTGCCCCAATTTAAAGTAAACCAAACGAATAAATATCAATCATTGGCCACATCAGATAATAACATTTATAGAAGAATGAATGCTTGTTTGTTTATTAAAGTCCCTTACCATATAATCAGCTTTTGCTACCAGACCAAAAATCCCTGAACAAAATAAGCTTACTGGGATGAAAAAGTCCTTTCCACTGCTAAGTTACCTTGGGGAAATAAACCAAACAAAGCTATATTTCAAAAGAAAACAAATAAATTAAATTGAAATGAAAACGGTGGGGTTTTTTTAGCAAAGTGAAATCGATTAGATGATTTTCTCCTTGAAATAATCTTGGGTCTTTTCTGGAGTTTGTCAAGTCTGTCAAAACATGGATAAGGATAAGATTCATTTGATTAAAAGTGTATTTTTGTATTAGATTTCCTTGTGACACAGCCAATGGTTTCTGCATAGATTTACTTGAAATTATTCCCTCTGTGTGAACACTTTTTAAAAATATTACTCCTCTCTTTCTCGCCAAAGCAACAGCAGCATTAAATGAACTCAATGAAAATGACACTTTAGTTAAGAGAAAGGCTATTAAAAGAGCTAAAAGTGCTTATGATAAACTCTCTGCTGGGTGTTAGAAAAACTCTCTGTGATCAGTATCATATATAGCCTGTCACTGGAAAGTAGATAAACTGCTGAAGTGATACCATCTGGCATATCCTATGCTCCAAATAACAATTATCATCTGAATATACTGAAAGATAACTACATTGTTGACTTTTTTTCCTGTGGGGGCTTTGTCTAAATTGTTTTTTATTAAAAAATAACATAAAGCCCAATGGAATTTAACCTGTAGGATTTTTTTTGACCCATGTTAAGGACAGCAAACTACTGACTGATTACCAGAAAATATTGTAAGACATTTCTCTAGTGTCTCTCTTTTTTTTTTTTTTCTTTTCTTTCTATCTGTATTTGTAATTACTTTCCTGGCTGCCTATCTGGTTGGTAGCCCAGCAATTGTTGTATCTCATTCAAACCATACTTGCACATTTTTTAGATTGTTACATAATACCAAGTTCCTGATTTGCAATGCATTATGCCGTGTCTCCTGTGATAACTATCTGCTTCACAGGACAGACACTGCCTACAAAAGCCAAGATCAGCAAAGTGAAGGAGCCCTTCTTGGTAATTGCACAACTTTTTAACTGTTTGGCAGCGGAAGAAGGGAGGAAAGGTGTACTGCTTCTGTCACACTGTTATACTACTGACTGTAAAACTAGGGACCAGGAGACCAGGACTAGGTCTGCAGAAAGCCTGTGAGGGAAAGATAGGTGAATTGAATACCAGCTTGTTTATACCTTGTACTCAGAGTCACTGGAAAGGCCTGCAGCTATTTAGGGAACACAGAAGAGGAAACTAGAAGAACTGGACTAGTGGAAGATTAAAGAACAGGAAGTCCAAAAAGAACCTTAAAGCTAGGGCTGAAGATTTGATGCAAAAGAAGGATCCATTAAAAGACTCTTGAAGAAGATTAGCATGGTCAAAATAAAATGTTATTTCCAATAAAGAGGAAATCATATTCATTTCAGAATTTGTGGAATTGTGGGTTTGGTTTTGCTATTTTTTATACAAATTAGTCCGCATATTGGAAATTCCTATTTTCTTCAGTTGCTTGTTTATTGTATGTGGGTTGGGGGCCAACAAGTTAAGCTTCTTGTCTCCCTCCTGCCCAGCTCCACCAGGCCCCAGTGCCCTGCCCTGCTCTTCACAGAGCATGTCAGAGACATTCCATGCCACAGGTGCCTCATCCTTGGGATGAGTCATGCTACCCAAGGGTTTTCTGGGAGGAGACAGAGACACCCAGAAGGTGTCTAGGAGGTACAAGCAGTCACCTCAAAGAGACCAAGGACTTAGGAGAAACCATTGGATGCAGTGGGACAATCTTGTCCCCACCACAGGAGGCTTTCTGCTACCAGCACGCCATTTTCTGTCTCTAAAGTAATCTCCCTGACTACTACTTCTTTACATTTTAAAGCAAAAATTCCTAATAAATGTATCTAATTATAAAATAACTTCAGTGAAACTAGTAAGTGGAAAGCCATCTCCCAGGCTAACAGCTCTTCTGTTAGATAGGTTTTATTTATGCCAGGCTGGAACCAGTCAAAAAAGCTGCTGTGTTAAATGTACAGGCTATATATGGCTGCATAAGCCCACTTTACTGAGGCTAAATTTATTAGTCCTTGACCAATATTTACTGAGCCACAATAAGACTACTGTAAATAATTAAAAGACTTCTTTGTTTCCTTTCTAGTTTGTGTGTTGTCGGGCTGGTTTATTGTTGTTGGGTGGCAAGTTACAAGGATTCCCTAGTCCAGCTCATTTATTTTATTTGGCTATTGGGCCTTGTTGCCATTTGGAGATTTCCTGATTTCACTTGTATTTTCTGGGCTGCTTTCAGAGGTCTTCGAGCATGAGCAGTCTAAAGGGTGAAACTTTGATGGTTAATAAAAGACTGTGGCTTTTGGCAAAAGCAGCCGTGTTGCCACCCTTCAACTCCTGGTATCTGAAATCACAAGCCTCCTAACCCTTCATTTGCCTGACATCATGAAAAAAAGGTTGCTAAAAGTGATGTGGGAGATCAGGAGATGTAAATCAGAGGCCACCTATCAATAATAAATTCATGCATATACACGGTCCCAAAGGAAGGAATCATCCTTCATAAAATATGCAGGGAAAAAAGACTGAGAAATCCCATACAAGTGACCCTAGCTTATGGCAGAGACCTGCAACAGAACAAATCATTGACACCAACTCTTCCTTGTCACTGGGTTAGTCCTAAATATTAGGTCATTTTCCTCCTGACAGTGCAGTGTAAAGAAGATGGAGAGTTTGAAATTATAAATATCAACAAATACACTATCGATGGCAGGTGGAAGGAATTTCTGGTAGTAGAGACCTGAAGAGTGTTTCAATGCCACCCATCTCAAAAAGAGTCCACATGGGGGATATTCAAGAACTGTCTGGGTGCAATCCTGTGCAATGTGCTCCAGGATGACCCAGCTTAAACAAGAAGGCTGGACCAGATGACCCACCGTAGTACTAACCAACTTGACTGATTCTGAGATTCTGTGATTTGCAAAATTAGTGCAACACAACATTAGTATTGGTTTCCTCATTTGCCAGAATTAAAAGGTCTATAAGATAACGTGTAATAACATGGTACAAAGGATGAATTTTGCATTTACCAGTCTGAATATTCCACTTAGCCACACTCTGTTCTTTATCACAGGTTCAAAAATGAACCATACACTTCCTCCTACCTTCAAAGCCTTCTACAGAAAACTTGATCATTCAGGCTGAAGAACAGATGAGGCAACCCATAGTAAATAAGCCTAAATCCAATCTGATTTTGTTCAGTCTTTGTCCTTTCAGCTGTGACAGCTGATGGTGCCAGTTAGTATGAACGGTGCCACTGCCTCTGTGCTACGGCTGTATTTTGCAGGCTGGGATGCTGAACTGACAAACAGGTTTTGCTGTTTGCCATGTGCTCCTGCATTTGCTCATCCATCTGGATTGATATGCCTAGCAAGAGATTAGCTCAACGGGCCCTTGATCCTTTGCAAAGGCCTCTAGGCAGTTCCGTCTCACACACGATAAATAATAAATAACATTAATGGAATGCCAAGAATGTCATTAATAATTTTCAGATATGTAATTCATATTTAGAAGCATTTCAGACATGATAAAATGCTCATGGACTGTTGACATGGAAAAGATTGTCTGAGCGTGTGATAAAGAAGGAATCATGGCCAGTATGAATGCGTCAAAATTGTTGTTCACCTTTTGGGGAGGAGGGTTTGTTGCTATGTTGCCTTTTTTTTTTTCCCTACCTGAGACTAATTAGAACTGACTGGAAACTTGACAGATGAACACTGGTAGGAACTGAGCTTATAACTTAAAAGCTCATGACCATGAACAGGACTACTGAGGTTGTTCAAGGCTAATGATATCAATACAAGTAGTCCATACAAATAATGAGACTCTGGACCTAACAAATAAGTCATTACAGATGGTCTGAATGTGAAATCAATTGACAGCAAATGGGTCCATGGAAACATACATAAATACTACACAACAATTTGTATGGAGGAATGTGACTAATAAATGACCAAAAGTCCCCACAGAGAAGGCTAATAAAATTGTTATTTACCCTTGAAGTACAAAATAGCACTGGCAGCTGTATGCATAGAGATAAAAAATCAAGCTGTGCTTTTTTACTGTGTTGGGGGTAATTTAGTAAAGACTTAGCTCAGACTATTAGAAACTCCTCCTTCAGTTACTGAAGTTGGACAGTAAGATTTTTACAAATCAAATTCCAGGTCACTGAACCATCTCAGCTGATGCAAGATTTTCTCGTTCTGATATCTTGTTCATGTGATATCAGAAATAGGACAGGCCTATAATGAAAGAAGTCAAAAAGAGTTTTACAGGTTCATTCCTGAGAACTGATAAACAATCCCAGCGATGTCAGACAATTAAAGCTAAGTCCATAGTTATAATATTTTTTTGATCACCAGAGGACCACTATTTTCTGGATTGAAACTTAAGGCAAAACTTTGATAGCAGTCTGAAGACCAGCAAATCCTTGTGCTGGAACATCCTCTCTGTCAGCTGGGGCAGGAGTCCATGCGAAACAACAGGCATTTAAACGCAGGCATCTCTAGACTGGCATCCGTGCTCACATTGCAATCAATGCAATCCATTGTTCTCAATACATTGCTCATCCTTTGACGTGGTTGTTGTCAACCCATGGAGAGCATCTCTCCTGGTATAGACACCAGTTGCCATTCCAATAATGGAGCTGTAATGGATGGGTCAGCAGTAGTGTGTGGATCCCATACAACCTCTGCCAGCCTTAAGCAGATGTTTTGGTTACTACAAGGCATCTAAGACTACACGCAAAGAAACCTAGAGGGATTTTCAACTGATGAAAAACAGGAGTCCATTTTAGGCTGAGTGCTAGAAGGTGAAATTTTATTTTTCTCTTTAATAAATTTAACCCTGTTAATCCTTTCAGTAATTCCAGAGGACAGAAGATTTGTGTTCCCAAATGCTGTCATTGCCACTGTATGAGACACTCCATAGTATTCAAAATGTCTGCTTATAAATTGCAGATAAGACACAGGGCTTTGGGAAGATCTGTGCACTTTCCAAGTGGGTTTGATGATACAGGTTTTAAGCTGTATTTGTCTAAATACAGTTTTCTTTCTCCTATCCCCTGAAATACCCTCACTTGCCTCACCTGGCCTCTATCTGTAGCTCTAGGGGCCATATATGTCCCAGAGCTCCTGTAATGCTTCTACCAGCCATGAGGAATTTTTGCATACATTAGAATATCACAAACAGAACTGAGCACTTACATTTAATCAACTGAACCAGTGGAGACCACTGCTAAAAAACAAATGGCACAACAGATGGAGGTGTAGGCAGCAAGAAGCGTAAATGTTCTTTTTTGGGCCACTGGATTTGGACCAGCAATGAAATGCCTTACGTTAAACTACAACGGCTCAGTTCACCCCAAATAATTAGTAGGTACAATTTAGATGTTGTTTTCAATCTCATTTTTTAAACAGTCATTTTAAGATGATGATACAAAAGGAGATAAGACCAATTTCATTCATGGGAGCTGCATGCTATCTGAAGTGCCAGTCACAGGTATGTAATAGCTATTCCCCATGTCTACCTCTTTCCATGCTCTTCTCTTTAGTAAATGTCAAAACATGGTAATTCATATCTATGAGTAGGTCTTTTTAAATTATTTGAACAGGTTTTAGAATTATTTTAACTGGTGCTTAGAATATTGCAACTGTACAATGCTTCTGTTTGTGAAACTATGCTTAAGTAAGAAATCAAACACAAAACAAATGCCTAGAGCTCTGTAAACCATGGAGATACAAGTAATTGTGGGGGAAAAAAAAAGTTAATGGATTTGTATTCCGGACAAATGAGAAAATAGTTTTCTTCTTTTTCCTATCTTTTTGCACTATCAATCTCCCAGGGGATTGGGATTTTTTTTTTCCTTCTTATGCTGAGATTATTTCTCTGTGTTAATGCATCACAGCACAGAAATTCAATATTAGATTAGTGGTCATTGATATGGAAAAGAAAGAATATATATTGTTCATATCTTTTCAAAGGTAGTAGAGAGGCAACAAATGGAAAAGACATGACTGGTTAGAACACCCACAAAATACTACAGAAGTCTTCAGTTTTCCTGTTACTTAAGAGGTGTAGCATGGCACTAGGATTGTGATAGTACTTCATAATCTAAACTGTGCCATGAAGTACTTTAAAATGCAACAGAGAAACAAAATAATTTTACAATATTTTAAATGTATCTTCATAAAGTCACCTACTTCAGCGTAAGCGTAACAGATGTTTTCTTATACTAAATATATGGAATATATGTTACTTTCAGAGTAGAAGGATAGGTGATGAATGACAGGTTTTGCTGAGTTCAGTGCTTGAAATCCAACTAACCCATCAAAATGCTCTTTATTTATAGTAGGTAGCTCTGACCTTTACAATTACAGCATTGAAGGGTCACTCATCCCAAAGTCCAGATTAGAAGAAATCCCCCAAATTTTCTGATATCTGTCGTAAGTCTCAACTAATATTTTTAGGCCATGATATGCAAGACCACAAAGTCTTCTCCACTGTGTCTTTGGCCCAGCTTCCTTAGAAATTATCTTATATAAGATCATGTAAGACACTGAAACTAAGGCTTCAGATCTAGATAATTTTGAGGGTGTCTTCTATGTTAGATGAACAAGTTGCTTGTTAAATTTACAGAGTTTAGTCATTGAAAACTTTCAGTGTTATCAAAGCCCAGGACATTTCTCTTAAAAGCCCCCTTACCTCAGATTCACTTCCTTTCCTATTTAGACACAGACATATTTAATTTTTTTTGCAGGCCATCATACTGGCTCTAGTAGTGGTGTTAATAGTCATTAGTCCCAAGCTATTCCACAGTCACTACTGTGAAATAGTAGTGGGTCAGAGGCTCAGCTGAGCCTCTGACTTTATACAGTTTCAGAAGGTTTTACTGTAGCCTGTTCATTTTGAGAAGAGGAAAAGGACTCTCACTCCAACTCACACAAATTTCATTGGGAATTATTCCACTTAGGTCAAGGGGAAAGGTGTCTTTTTCAAAGATACCGTGCCTGCTCTAAGAAAAACATGGATAATTCTTTGAAGGTGTATGCTTATATTTTTCAGTTTTACACATAAAAGTTAGTATGACATGCAATTGAAAACATAAATAATTAATGTATTACTGGCACATGAGTTAGATGTAGTTCCTTGAATTGTTGGCTCATGCTGGTGGAAACAGCAGGGTGGCATATTTTTATATGGTTTAAAATCCAAGCTGTTTTAAATACTACTGAGCACCAAGCAAAGTAGCAACTTAAGTCCATTAGGCTTCCTAAGAATTTCCTTCTTGGATTGTACCTGGGACTAGCCAACTAAAACCACAGTATTCTACTCATCCTTCTGGAATTACTTAGTAGATTTGTAGGCTTTCTGATGTGCTCATTTCCATACTATCTGACAACAAGTTCCTTGTAACACACACATTCCCCTTTAGCAAACACATCAATGAGGTTCAGAGTGGCTTGTTTAACTTCCATAGGAGGTCAGTAACAGGACCTGACTGAAAGGTTAGATCTTCTCAGGCCTGTATTTGAACAACTCCTATCTAATTTCTTGATGACTAATTCATTAGCAGAAAATTTTCCCTTGTAGTGGTGAAATAAACCCAAAGGACACATTCATGATTTCTCTGGGTTCTGCAAACCTAGTAAATATTTTCAGTATCAAGAGCCTGAGAAAGCAGACTGAGTTCAGCTCTACAGCAGCACAAAAGTGGCAAGCCACCTGTGAACCTCAGAAGGTTCAGAGGTTCAGTTTGAAGACCTACCAAAAAGTTCAAATACTTGTACAGAGTTTATCCAAACTATCTGAACCCTCAAGAATGCAGACATAGGCCTCTTGAGAACAGATATTTTAGTTCAATTTCCATTAGTTTCTGTTTCCTTTTATGCCAGAAATGCAACAAAACCTGCCTTTGTTTTGAGTTTGAATTGTTTTTGTTTGGGTGTTTTGGTTTTTTTCATCAGCTTGAGTGGTCCAAGTGGAGCCAGAAGCATGACTTAAAAGCATAGATTTACTCTGAAGTGCAGTGGGGACTTCATCTAAACTCATCAAGGTTTGGTTTGAATTTCCAAGAGTATGTATGTGCTTGTGCATCCACACATATGCGTGTAACTTACTTTTCAGTCTATACGTGCTGGCTCATTCAGAAGGGATACTGTTACAATTAATTCCCCACAGCCCCTAGAGATGTGAAATTAGCCACCTGGTACCTCGACATGTTGCTATATGAACATTTTCATTAACACCCAAGAATCCAGCCAACTCAGAAATTGCTTTCAATACCTGGTTGCCTCCAGGACTGAAGGAAATTGCAGCTACCCAGCGTGGATGTGGGCAGGCTCAGGATGCTGCTCACTCAGCCGCCTGTCTGGGAGGGAAGGCTGCTGCATGTTTGGGGAGCAATTCCTGATGCAGCTGCTAGCATTGCTATCTCTAAGTCATACACTTTAAAGAGCCACTGAATTGGTCTCATTCCTTCGCTCTGGGTGTGAATTCACACTCATTCACAGGGCTCCATGGGAAGGCCTGCAGTGATTGATGGCAGTAGGACAAGTCCCCATTACCTTTTCAGAGCATTGAGAGGGTGAGACTGCAAAATTCTATCCACTGCACAAAGCACTGATTTGCCAACCATTGCTGAATAATTATGCAAGAGATAACAAGGCTTTATTTTCCATTGCTTACTCTAATATTTTTGCTGTTTTTCCTTCTCTGTCATTTCCTTAAAAATAAAAGCAAACTTAAAAAAAGAAAAGCTAGAATGAATTCCTACCTTTGGGTGCTAAGGTTCTTGAGAACCAAGGTTCAGTATCTATTTTAGCTTCTGCAGTCTATAGGAAAAAAGAGAATGAAAATTCCTCTTCATGCTTTACACCAAAGAAAGCCCAAGAGGTATCTGATCAGCTATAACTTTTGAGAGTGTTGCCCATAGACATGTGACAAGTAAATTGGCATCATAATGTAACACCGCTTTCTTAAAATTTTTCTTGTTTTCAATAAAATTATTCAGCAAATTTCATGACCTTTTAACCCTTTATACTTTCAAGGGCATATGAATATGAAAAAATAAGCACAGGAAAAGTTTTAGAAACTTATATTGTCCTGTTCAGTAGACATACAAAACAATCTTTCTCAGATTTTCTAAATATAGCTGGTTTTAGTCACAAATTTTGAACCTAATAGCCTTAACACATTGTACAAAAATATTTGCTCAGGTTCATTGTTCACAAGCATTTTCCTTTCACCCCTCCTTCCTCCTGCCCCATACTTTCTCTCCTTAGCTAAACACATAGGAAATTAACAAAGTCTATGACCTAACAAGTGGCAATTCATAAATTCATTAGATTAAAAAAGACTAGTAACATAGCAATTCCTTTAATAGGTTTCCTTCCAATCTCCAATTTACATTTCTGTCTGCCCTGGCAAAGATATTACTTCGTTAAGACATTTTTTTTTTCTTCCCCTAAATTAGAGAAATGTTAATGACTTCTCTTATTTATTGCTTCCATATGCAAGTAGTTATCTTTCTTGCAAATGGAAATGAGACCCAAAATTACAACAAATGGGGCCAAGCCGCTGAGTGCATATGTTCCTTTTTGGAGAAAGTACATATGCCTGATCGAATTAACTTTAACCTCTCTGTCCATTGAACAGACATCCTCTAATGTGGGGGATTTTAAAACTGTTCTCGTTAAATTTATTTTGAATCGCTGAGAACACTCTATCACGGTTTCAGCAAACAACCTCTGATAATATTAAACACCTGGTAAGCACAGTACCCAAGGGATTCCGTGCTGCCGTGTTTGACCTGTGACCTCCGGCAGTGAAGTTCGGCCCTTGTGATCCACTTGGATTCAGACAAGAAAGCTATTCTGAAGGAAAACACCTGCTTAAGAGGGCTGACCCCAAGCCAGTGCATGGCTGAAAAAAGTCAGCTGGGTAGAAAGAGACCAGAGCCCCATGCAGGTGTTTCCTACAGCACCACACACCTAAAAAACAAGGAAAAATAAAGGATAATGTGGGTAACAGTTAGGCACTCTCTCACCTGTTTATTTGGGTTAGTGTTGCTTGAGCTTCTCCCAGAGGATGCCAAGGAAATGAAGAAGAACGTAGTGGTTCTGCATTTCTGAGGCTCCAGGGACTAAGATTTGGCCAGCAGAGAACCGTATCTTGGTGGACTTCCGTAAGACTTACAGCTATGGCAAGAGACAGATCTGTAGTCCTCATCCTTTCTTTCCTATCCATAGCCTTTGCTGCAGTTTCCATGTTCAGGAAAGAAAGAACAAACAAAAAACAGTGAATGGCTTCTTCCTTGCGAGGGTCTTTTTGGCTCTTCTTTTCCTGTTATTGAGATGTCTTTTCAAATAATCTACCTCTATTTTAGAAATGCATTTTAAACTAAGGGTTAAAAGCACCAAAACGAGAACCTCTTGCTAGGGAAGAGGAAGATGAAAAACCTTCACTTGCTGAGTTAAGGTTTTTACAGCAATTCATTTTATGCAGTGTGATAATGACTCTTTTTAAGTAAGGCGGGCCCCACTTTCAGTCAGGATTTTTAGTCAAATGTCACATTACTTATTTTTCTCAGCAGGTCTGCACAGTGACAGGGCAATGAGTGGAAAAATATTTAATCTATATCTTTATTTATTGAGTATCACAAAATAAGATGACAGGGATGGAAACCTAACCCTTTTGAAATTCTTCTGTTAATTTCTTCATACACTTTTCTCCAAGGTCACTGTTTGATGAGGGACTTGAATGTCTCTAAGTCACACAGCCAAGAGCTGTCAACACACCTCCATTCACCTGATGAGAGCACCATCAGCTGGCATCAATAAAACTCTTTCCATTCCCAACAGTCCCAGACCCTGGAACTCTGAGATCTTAAACAGCCAATTCTGACCATTTAGAAAGAGCTGGGTGGCAGTAGTAGAGGGAAAGGAGAATTCTTCTGCAAGAAAAATTCAGCTATGACTTGACAGAATTCATTTCAGCTTGGCTTTTTATAGCCCTCAGATCTGAATTGTTTTCCATCACTCTGCCAAAGGCAGGGTTTGTATGCCTGTCCCAGATACGAGGGGTCAGTGCAGTGTGCCTCGCTCAACTAGTCTCATGAATACAACTGGATAAAAAAAAAAAAACTTAAAAAAAAAAGAAGAAAGGAAGAGGAGAAAGAAAAAAAAAAAAAAGAAAGAAAGAAAGAAGGAATTATTGGCAAGCAGAGTGGTACTAGCAATTTGCCTTCATCTTTTGCCCAGCATCTTGAGTCTGATAAAGACCAACATCTGAAAACAATCACTGAAGTATATTAGGGGTTTTTTTCCAAGGCATATCAAACTACAGTGTAATAATGAGACATTTACTCTGCAGTATTTTAGGGTTTAAACAATTTGCAATCTACTTCCAAGATGACTGAGATGGAAGCAGGAAGAACACAAGTTCTTTAAGTAACTTCCTCACTGTTCCCTAGTCATACACTGGGAACACTTGACACCCAATTGCATTCATCCTGCTGGAAGTAAATGCAAGTCATCACTTCGCATAAGGCTCTTGGTATGATTTCTGCCAGGGCTGATAACAATGTCCTATTGCTGATGAGTCTTTGTCAGTTTCATTTAGCAGTGAGAATGTCAAATTGTCAAGTGTTTTTAAGAGTGGAAGGTGAGAGACAACCAGTACCAATTTCACTTGGAGCCAGAGGGTTGAATCCCCCCCACATGTCCTCACTATACAGGGTAACTCAATGTGATGGGAGGCTGTAGCCACTGGAAAAACAGTGAAGACATTTTTCAAGATTACGCTCCTGGGAGTGTAAAAGGACAGTATCTTTGCTTATTCTTTAGAGAAACTCCAGGCTGTCTCTAACAACAGCATAAAAATTAAATTAAATCCAGACATTAGACCTGAATATTCCTAGTCCATCTGTAAATCCTCTGTTCTTCAGGGACTTCCTTCTGCCTGCTTATAGTACTCCTATTGCTTTAGCTTCCCTACTGTTTCCAAATAGTGGTGCACAGTCAGTATTCTATACAGAAGGAAATCTGTCCTGTAAAGAATCATAATAGGTGATCAGGCTGCTCATGCTGTGCTCACACATTAAAGCACCGACAGTGCAGCCCATGTCCTAGCAGGCAAATGCCTACTTTGCACCACTGTCTCCAGTAAGGCTCCCTGGGCTGAATGAGCAGAGGGTGTTGAATTTATCTCACCCACATTCCACCAAGTTCCCCTGTACGTCTTCTCAACAGAGAAAGCAAGGTGCCTCTGAGGTTCCTGATCATTTAAATAACCAGAAAAACACCTCAAAAAACGGGGTTGCCTAGCAGAAACATTAAGAAGAATTTAGGCCTGCTGAGAGTAACCTGCATCCTTTTGCATCTCTCAAGGAGTTTTTTCAGGCTGAGCCTGGTAGGGAAGCCAGCGTACTACAAGTCACCTTCTTACTGTTCTGCAGCCAAGAGACATGCCACCTTTCAGGACTATTAGCTTGGTGGCTTTTGCTAAAATATGAACACCAAACACTTCAGAAAAATATCACCATAAAGACAGCTTTCCTCTTTACTTTATTAAACTTCTTCTTCTGGTTTAACCTCAAGTAATTAACTTTCCACACTGTCTGTTTTAATAGCTTCCTCTTCTGCTCTCCACCATCAGCTGCCTATTCCAAACCCTCTCTGCTTGAGCAGAGGCTTACTACAGCACACGAGACACTTCACCTGATACATTCCCAGGACTATCCCTTTATTTCCCATGTGCTGGGTACCTGTTTATTTTCCTCACTACTACTTTTCTCGTGCATGTTATGCCATGGCGTTGTCCACATGGCAATCTCAGTTTCCAGCTGAGAAATAATCTTAGCAGGAGATTTTCAATAAAGTTTTATTCACTGTTTTGCAGTCTGAAATAATTACTACTGTCTCCCAATTTCTAGGTGTTAATGACAATTTTGTGAGAGGGGAAGGAGTAAATCATAAAGAGGTTGTGTTTTCTCTTTCCTCAACATCTGTCTCAAGTGCTCTGCCTAAAGTGTTCTATTGAATTTGGGAAGGGTTATTTATTTATTTTAAATTGATTTTTTTCCTCTTGTTTTGCTCTCATGAGTAAAATAGAAAAGGAAAACAGCTGTTTGAGATAAAATCATCCTGCACAACAGCCACCTGGTAATGAGACTACCCAAATTGTTAACAGTAAGAAAATAAGTCAACAAAGACTTTTAGAAAATATGTCTTTCTTTTGGTCTTGGGCATATGCTACCCTCTAATTAATGTAGTTAAGTTTTTTTCCTCACTGCAAAGGTAAATTTTTCCAAAGGTGCTTAATGCAACCATTAATGAAGGAACATGTTTAAGAGACAGAGCTGAAGAGCAGTGAGTCATTTAGTTTGGTACAGCAAAGCTATACTTACTGTACTAAGGTTTTCTTCTAAAGGCTTTAGAGGTTCAGCATTCTCATATCGTGCTACACCATCTGGATCAGGCTCAGAGCAGACAAAGCACAATTCAAAACACTGTTCTTACGATACTCAAGAAAGCACAGATTTATGCAGGCATGAAGGGATTCCCATCAAGATTATTTCCTTTATCATGTCCTTTGAAACATCGTCTTGATTTTCTAACATTGGGGTTTCTTCTCTCCTCCACTTATAAGAAATCTGTACTTCTACAAATGAAGAACAAGTGGGACACAATCACAAAGATGGTGGGATGCTCTTAACTCCACTGTTAAAACATGTTCAGAAAGAACAAAAAAAGAAAAAGTCATTGATAGACCTTGGAAAGAAAAGCAGCACCTCTTCAGTTGCTCTCTAATCAGTCCCAGGTACAGATTTATTATGGGCTAAGAAGGAAAGCAGAATTGCTTTTACTACTGCCTGCCAAATGCATAATTGTTGCTGTTTAGGAAAGAATGTTCTCCTTTTTCCAGCTTGTTGGAGTGGTAAATTACCCTTTCCTTAGTTTTGTGGAAAAACACATTCTCTCTGGAAAGTAAACCTGATACTGTACATACTTTGATTTTTACGCCCTTTCTATTAAACAAGTTTGGCTGAGTAATATGTGATCTCCTTTGGTACTACACATGTATAATCAAATCAAAGGCCTGACACAGTTCTCCACATGACATGCAGTATTTTAAATACTGTCTTATTCAGACAACTAGTGATGAATTTACAAAAGCGCTTACCTGCCATTCTGGAAAGGTTCACGCGAGCAACTCTGAAAAAGCAAAGAGAAAAAGAAGGTGCATAAATTATTATAGCCCTGGGGCAGTGTGTGAGTTTTACAGGGCTATTTATTTTGCTTTTCAATAAAAATGTGTAAGAGACCCACTGGACCTATTACTTGCCCACTGGTCCCATTACCTCTATTGAACAAGGGTAGCATAGCTTAAAGAGAGGGGTGATTGGCAGTCAAGCTGCCTCCAGCCCAGCCAGGGCTGCACCAGGGCTGCAGTCTGCTGCAACTCATGCTTCCCACCTTCCCCACAGTGAGAAAATGCAAAGACAGACAGAGAGTCTGCAGGAAGCCCTGGTGTCAGAGCGGCAGCAGAAAAGTACATTATGGCCATGAAGAAAAGCAGGTGTGAGCTTTTTGTTGTTCAGCCAAGCATCTTCACAACTTGAAGCTGTATAACAGGACAGGTCTGGCCAGGCAGAGCTGCAGCTAGGACAAGATGTCCTAATTAGGAAGGGATTAATGATAATCTGTCCTTGCTGAGGTCTTGATCTAGCAAGATGCTAAGCACCAGGACCCCAGCCTGTCTGAGCACAAAGTATAGGCTTACCTACTTAGAGTTAGGCACATACAAAAGTGCTCTCCAGCTAAATCTTTCCATGTTTTCCAAACTCTGATTACGTTCTTGTCATGGTGTTTTGTACTTTTAAAGGTTAAAAACGTTTTGCACAAATATTCAGACTTCATGCAATTGCTAAATAATTAATATCCATAAACACAAAATTCAGAAAAACTTGTTTAATACTGGCAATTATAAATTAAATATTTCATATTAGAGAAAAGTCTCACATGACTAATGTCCTCTTTGTGTTGGTGCAAACTGGTACAGAGACAACATCATACTTTGCCTATATTCTTACAAAGCCTGGTATGTGGCAAAAATGTGAAAGTACCCAGCAGTTTCCCAGGGAAGGTCTGCAGAATTACAGCATTCTTAGAAGAAACAGAATAAATGAGAACTTACGACATCACAAGAAAAATTCCTACAAAATTTATTCCAGTCAAAATAGCTCTTAGACTCCATGAATTTAGAAGGTTCAGGTGTGCTTCTCCTGGGGAAAAAAAAGGGGAAATAAATTGTAGTAACATAAATTCTTAACACAAAATGAATAAATAGAAGGAAAATTTGTTGGGTTTTGGTGGTTTTTTGGTTTTTTGCGTTTTTTTTTCATTTTGTTTAGTTGGTTTGTCTGGGGTTATTTTAAACTTATTTATTTTTAAGTTATGTCTAGCCTATCAAGGATGAATTTTGCTTAAACATAACACCAAAATCTACCAGAGCAGCAATAAAAGACAGTATTATGTAATTCAACAACCACACTTAGGAATTCTTTCGTGTGCACAGGTTTCAAAAACCCTTTCAAGAAAATTAAGCGTTGTTATCTGCATTCTATAGTTGTGAAAACTGATGAGAAATGGTTTATTTGTCCAGGGAGGTATTGCCAGTCATTGGAATGGAAGTGTTGGAGAACTCTGTTCCTTCAGAACGTGGAGGTTGCAGTTCCATTGCTATTGCAAACAGCTTCAACAGATTTGCTTCAGTTTGCAGTACTGGAGCCTTCCCAAAATCCCTCCAGAACCAGAATCCCTAGTTCACTTGTGTCAAGAGCCCACCAAGAAACTCTTGGTAGTTTTGTATGAGGATACCTCATATCTTGATCTGCAGAGTTGTGTCAAGGTACAATGGTGTCTTCACATCAGCCACTCCCCCTCCTACCTGTATCTTCCTCAGTCTGTGATACATCAAATAAGAACCTTATAGTGCCAGGCTTGAAGCCTTCCTAATCCCCATCACTGCTAACTTTGGTCCCCGTGTACCAAAAACCAATTTGGAAACTGTGAAGGTGCGCCCTTGGCCAGTACATCTACGAAGGGAGAATACTCTCATACACATCTATTGAGCACCTTCCCCAAAAGGAGTTCTGCTTAGTGCTTTCAAAACATAAAATCAATGGTCTTGAGCTTCCAGAAGTGGCATGTGGAGTTGTTAGGCTTTCTTTTGTGGCAGCCAAGGCCACAGGATCCTCTTCAATTCCCATGTGAACACATGAGGCACACATGTTCATGCAGCACACTTTCTCTACTGTTTTAATTCAGCCTCTAATCCTTCTTTTAAAAACATTTAATAGTAGTAGGAAGAAGAAGGAGAAGGAGAAGGAGAAGGAGAAGGAGAAGGAGAAGGAGAAGAAGAAGAAGAAGAAGAAGAAAAAGAAGAAGAAGAAGAAGAAGAAGAAGAAGAAGAAAAAGAAGAAGAAGAAGAAGAAAAAGAAGAAGAAGAAGAAGAAGAAGAAAAAGAAGAAGAAGAAGAAGAAGAAGAAGAAGAAGAAGAAGAAGAAGAAGAAGAAGAAGAAGAAGAAGAAGAAGAAGAAGAAATGGGTTATCTTATAGGTCCTTCTAGCTCCTAGGGGCTTGCCTATAACATAGAGCTACTCGTTGGAATAGAAACAAGCTAGAGGAAAGAAGAGTAATGATTGCTCTACCACTTTTGAGTGCTGTCGAATACTGGTATATACACATGTTGGAACTGATATTTTTACAATTTCACACAGGAAAAAGAAATATAAATTAGAAATTTTCTAGTTTAGAATTTTCTAAATTGTTTCTGGAAAATCTGTGAACGACAACAACTAGAATTCTGAAATGTGCTTAGATATTTGCTCTCTAATTGTTTTCTTTTTGCTGCATAAAACAATCAAAGGAGGCAGATTTCTATTTAAGTGCTAAGTAGGCTGCCAATGGTGATTTGTACTTTAATCTTTTTTAATTTTAGTTGTTTTTGTCTCTATAATAGAAATTATAAAGATTGGATGTAACGTGAGCATGAAGAAGAGGATAAACTGGAATGAAATTCAGCCCCTGGGCTGGAGTCTAAAGCTGTAAAACAATCCTTCCCAGCCACTGTCTTGGCCCATAAATTGGGAATGAAGCCACTGAACTTTCTATTCCTTTTTAAGGGCAGTGAGAATCACTTGCATGTAGCTGCCAAACCAGAGCAGTTTTTAAAAAAAACTGGCTCAGCCTGAACTAAATTAAACAAGTTTTGTTTCTTGAAGAAATGAGGGGAAAAAAAAGGAAAAAAGTGTTTGGGAACAGAACACTTCATTTAGAGGCACTGCATATAAAAACAAATGAAGCAAAGAGAGAGATCCCAGAAGGAGAGAGATGGTTCACCACTTTTATCCAAGAGCCCAGTAGTTAAAATGCCATATAGGACACAGGAGACCTGCATTCCACACCACTTGTGAGAATTTAATGTATAGCCTAACTCCTAGTCTACAGCTACTTCTACCATCTGTTAATCTCATTTTCTGAAATGAAGGATACTTCAGGGAACTGCATATGGGTGACATAGGGGGAAGAAGGGACGCAGTAAATCAGACCATCACACAACCACATACACTGGAAGGGACCTCAAGAGCTCTCTGGGCCCACCTTCTACTCAGAGAAGGTCTATTCAAATCAGGTTGTGCAGGACAATTTCCAGTTTAATCCTGAACAACTCTAAGGACAGAGATCCTACAGATTCACTGGATAACCTCATCCTGTGTTTGACCAACCTCATGTTCAGCCAAAGACCAATGTCTTACATCAAGTATTTTTGTATTTTCACATGTTTCAAACAGTGTCAGTTGCCTCCTGTCCTACCTTTACACACATCTGGAAAGAGTTTGGCTTTTCTTCTCTCTTCCTGGGAAGCTGTAGACAGAAAATGGATCCCTCTAAAAACTTCCTTTCTCCAGGATTAGCAGACCCAACTGCCCAAGCCTCTCATGGGCCGGAGTTGGAGTGGAGTTTGGCGTGGAGTTTTCTATGTGGACTGGGAAATCCCAAACTGGGCACAATATTTCACACATGCCAGAGAGAGGGGAAAGATAATTTCCTCCATCTTTGACTAGGTAATGAAAGAACCAACACCACCCAGGATACCCCTGTCCTCCATTGCTACAAAGGCACATTTCTGGCATATGCTTGATTTATCCTCCAGAACCTCCCAGATCCTTTTCTCTCAAGCTGACAACATGGGTGATAATTACTGAAAGTCCAGATGTCCAAAAGTGCTAGACAAACAGCTACTATATGCACAGTAAGTCTGTGGATATGTGGCAGTTCAAACTAGAAGTCAATCCCATAGTCCCATAGTCTCATATGAGGCTGTTAGGCCTTTGACTTTTTTTTTTTTTTACATGACCCCACAATATCCATTGCTCAGAACTGGGGGCAGGTGGATTTGGACAGCTGTATCCAGAGGGTAGTGGTACATGGTTCACAGTGCCAATGGACATTAGTGATGAGTGGTGTTGCTCAGGGTACTGGACTAGGACCAGTGCTATTTAATATCTTCTTTAGTGACACAAAGGGATCAAGTGCACCCTCAGCAAATTTGAGGGTGACACCAAGCTGGGTGGTGTGGTTGTCACACCCAAAGGATGGGCTGGCATCCAGAGGGAACAAGCTCAAGAAGTGGGCCCACGGGAATCTCATTAACAAGTCCAAGTGCAGGGTCCTACACCTGGGTCAAGCTAACCACCAATATCAACACAGACAGGGGGATGAACAGATCAAGAGCAGGCCTGCTGAGAAGGACTTAGAGGTGTTGGTGGATGAGAGGCTGACCCAGCAATGTGCACTTGCAGCCCAGAGAGCCAAATGTGCCCTGGGCTTCATCCAAAGCAGTGTGGCCAGCAGGGCAAGGAGGGGATTCCATCCCTCTGCTCTGCTCTCCTGAGACCCCAGCTGGAACCCTGCATCCAACTCTGGGGTTCCCAGCACAAGAAGTACATTGAGCTGTTGAGAAGGGAAGGCAGAGACAATTAGGATTCTTCAGCATGGAAAAGGGAAGGCTTTGGAGTGATCTAATACATAGACATTTTACAAGAGCATGTAGTGACAGGACCAGGGAGAATGGATTCAAATAGAGTAGGTTTAGATTAGATATTAGAAAAAAAACTTTTTACTGTGAGGATGGTTAAGTGCTAAAAGAGGTAGCCCATAGAAGATGTGGATGCCCCACCACTGGAAGTGTTCAAGTCCAGGCTGGATGGAGCTCTGAGAAACTGGTACAGTGAAAAGTGTCCCTGCCTGTGGCAGGGGGGTTTGAACTAGATGATCTTTAAGGGGCCTTCCAACCTGAACTGTTCTATGGTTCTATGTTTTTTTTTTTCTGGTGAAAGCTCGGAATTCTTAAGTTGCCATCACCTTATTCTTCCCTGGTATGTGTTACTGATTAGCATAATACTGGAATTACATCAGTAAGAACTGTCTTGCAAAGAGCAGAAAAGGGTTTTGATTAGGCAGTGGTAGGATGGGAGTGGCAGAATATTTGGGATTAGTTAAGATTAACCAAACATTAGTACCTCTAAAACTAAAGAGAATAATGCTATAATCTTTAAGAATATATCATGAACCGGTGTTACAGGGGGAGATACAAGCCAAGGAAATTGTGTGGCACCTAACGACATGCATTCAGTGAGCCTCTCCCAAGGAGTGACTGACACCACTACAAATTGCTTCACCATTTCAGCTCAGTTACAAATGCAGCCATGCAAGGATGGCTGGAATCCTCTCTTTCACCCTCTCACTTACCCGTACTTCACATACATGCGCATTCCCCCACAGACACACACAGACATCTGATGTGTACTGTACATTTCCATAATGTGCTTAAGGATATGAGGAATTATTTTAAAAGGCTAATTACTATCACTGCCTCTTTTATACTGTCCTACAGATTGCAGAGACTCCTTGAAAGCTCACTTACCCTTTCATATCTTGTCTCTGATAAAACACAGAATTGTGGCTTACAGACTTGTGCTACGGGTTTGTCCTCATTTAAAAACACTGCACAAAATCGTTGCATGCTTTTGTTGGAGAGAAGAAAAAACAAATGCTGCAGCAGTATCCCTCTGTTATATGATGTATTTCCATAAAGATCATATGAATGTAACAGATATTTTGGGTGATCATGGCCCAGGAAACTTCCCTTTAAGCAAAATACGGATCACATACAGAAACACAGCATATCATAAGGGCATTGAAAAAATTATTTTTTTCAAACTGAAATTTGTTAAAATCTTTTTACATTCAGAATAAAAGTCAAAGCATTAGAACAATGGAATTGTGAAAGACTACACCTTCAATTTCCTCAAATGTGAGCATTTTCACTTCAGTTGGATTTATGAATAATGTGCATATAAGTAATTTATGTGTGTGTATGGGTGTTATATGGTAAATATATGTGTATATATACATATATGCATATATATCATAATCTAACACTAAATTATATTATTCTACTTTAGACAAGTATTGAAATACTTCAAGAATCAGGATCCAAAGCATGTGGTTCAGGTATTAATAAAATTCAGAGAGCACAGATAAAAATATATCTGCCTTGCATGGACTCTCAGCAGCATCATTAACATCAACAAACCTACACCTCAGATAGATTATCACTGCAGAGGTATAGTTTGGGAGAAAGGTGTGTGTGTGTGCAGATACCATTTCACAAACTAGTTTGTGTTGACACAGTCTACCCCTTTAAGCCTGTGAACAGCAGATTGTTTACATCGAGTTCAAGGAGATAACTGCTGGGGCTGGGTTGCACATGGAGGACCTGATGAGATCATGAGTCCTTGCCTTTTGGCTGTGATTTGGGGCTTACCTCTGAGCCAGGGGTTTGACTGTTGAAGCCTCCATACTGGCTGTGCCATCAGCTGTAACTGGCTTTATGCAGAAGGCTGAAAAATACAGAATCTGAGGCTGTACCTCTGCTGGTCTCCAAGGCTTGCCTCTGTTCTCTGACTCATTTATCCAGAGAGCAGATCCATTGGTGCTCCACAGCCTGTGAGCAGCCAGTCATTTTTGTCTCTGGGCATGTTAAGTGACATAGTTTAAATGGCCCCTTAGGACGTGCCTGACCATAGAGGGTCCAACGTGCTCCTGGTGGCAGGAAATGGTAGCACTGCAGGTAGCACTTGTAGGGTTCTTTGCCAAGGTCATCTCCACTTTTTGTGAAGTCCCCCAAAATGCTATATAGGCTTAGTCATAACATAACCAATCATGACTCCTATCTGACAGACAATGGGTTCAGGGTTTCAAAAGAAGAACTTTCCACTCAAAACAAGCATGTTTTCTTTCCTCTCCCTTAATTAAACTTTTATTACAAGTTTTCATTTTTGCATCCAGATTAGGGGCGTCATAGAATCATAGAATCACAGAATCATAGAATCATAGAATCAATCATAGAATCATAGCATAGCACGGATTGCAAGGGACCTTAAAGATCATCTAGTTCCAACTCCCCTGCCATGGGCAGGGACACCTTCCACTAGACCAAGTTCCTCTGAGCACCATCAAATGTGGCCAGGTGTGGTCTCACCAGAGCAGAGCAGAGGGGCAGAATCTCCTTCCTCGCCCTGCTGGCCATGCTGCTTTTGATGCAGCCCAGGACATGCTTGGCTTTCTGGGATACAAATGTACATTGCTGGGTCATATCCAGCCTCTCATCCACCACCATCCCCAAGTCCTTATCAGTAGGGCTGCTCTCAATCTGTCCATTCCTCAGCCTGTGTTGATACTGAGGTTGCCCTAACCCAGGTGCCATGCCTTGTGCTTGGCCTTGTTAATCCTCATGACATTCCCATGGGCCCACTTACTGAGCTTGTTCAGATCCCTCTGGATACCTTCCAATCCTGCAGGTGTGGTAACAGCACCACCCAGCTTGGTGTCATCCTCAAACTTGCTGAGGGTGTCCTTGATATTCTCTTCTATGTAATTGACGAAGATATTAAATAACACCGGTCCCAGTATGGGCTCCTGAGGTACACCACTTGTCACTGATGTCAGATGGGACTCAGAGATGTTGACCACTGCCCTCTGAATGTGACCATCCAACCACTTTCTTATACATCAAACAGTCCACTCATCAAGTTGGTCTCTCTGCAACTTAGAAAATAAGATGTTATGGGAGACTGTGTCAAAGGCCTTACAGAAGACCAGATAAGTGACGACATTAGCCTTTCCCTTTCCACTGATATATTCACTTCATCGTAGAAGGCCACTATGTTGGTCAGATAGGACATGCACTTGATGCCAGCTATGCTGGCTGTCTCAAATCACCTCCCTGTTCTTCATGTGTGTTAACATAGCTTCTGGAAGCATGTGTTCCATGATCTTCCCAGGTACAGAGGAGAGGACAGGTCAGTAGTTCCCAAGGTGCTCCCTTCCACCCTTTTTTAAGATGAGTAGAATGTTTCCCTTTTTTCAGTCACCTGGGATCTCATCTGACTACCATGACTTTGCAAATATCATAGAGTGTGGTTTGGCTCATAAATCATACATTAGTACACAGGTTCTTGTCAGTCTCCTTTAAGTGTTTCCAAAGGTTTAATACCTTACAATTCACCAATCTTGATCTTCATAAACCACTAGGAAATTATTCATGCCTAGGATAACTCTTTACAGGTGTTCTGTGACTGATTGTAACATGTTGTGAAATACAGAATATTAGACTCTGTTGGAAGACCATCAATAGTATTTTTTGATTAAAGGAGAACTAATATTTGGTCTGTAAAGTTTAATGGCTTCACAGCCCTTATTTCTTTTCACTGTTCAGACATTTGCATTCACTCATACCATGCACACGTTCATTTAAATGACAACACTATGAGCAGAACTGGGCTATGACTCTCTGTGTGTATGAATTTGTATCGCCATGTATTTCTACAAGGATATAACATATGTTTACCTATAATACATGCACTAGGCCATGTCTCACTCTTGCCCAGTAATTGTTTCTCTTACCTAGAGACTGTAACTTGCTATATCTAGATTTCAATTACTTCCAGGAAGGACTAATTAAGAATCTGAATTTTAGCTTTGGTCATGCAGATCAGATTTTGCCAACAAAATGAGGAATACAGAATCTGACCCTGTACTTTACATAATAGGCTATAAATAAAATTATTTTAATTCTACAAATGCAACAAAACTAAAGTTGAATTAATATCACATACTTTTAGCAATACGGAAATTGAGCATCCAGTCTAAGCTGGTCATTGATACTAGATATAATGTCACTGCAAACAGAAACAAACCTGTAGAGGGCAATTGATCCCCAAAATGAGCATCTGAAATAGATGGAATGAACTGCCTCCAAAACACGTAGGCCTCTAACTGCAGTGACTATAAATGGACTCTACATGACCTTTTGAAATAGGACACCCCACTGTTGGATGGCTGAAATTAGGCTGAGACATATCCCATCTGTAAAAAAGAATTTCTTACCAAGATAAATTCATTAATATCACAAGTATCTTTAAAGATGCATAAGCCCCTCTTGTTCTGCTGAGGTGTATCTTAAGGAACTCCAGCTATGGGTTGCAGTAAATAGGAAAGATCACTGGAAACTCCTCAAAAATTAACCTGCTACTGTGTTTCTCAATGTCTTCGAGATGTGTCTCTAACAGATAAAGATAATCTAAAGAACTAAGATGTTTTCTCAACAACTTCAGAAACCCACAGTTGGAAGGCAGCATTGCCATTTAGCAACTGCCCTTTAACAGAAGTTTTAGTATTCCTGTATTGCCAAAGTGTGAAAAGAAATGCCAGCTGGAGAGCAACATGACAAATGAAGACAAGGACATTGCAGTACATAATGCAAATACTGAGAGGTGACCTGCAGGCTTCAAGAATCCTGTCTCCAGAGTTAAAGTAACAGAGACTTCGAAACACAAGGCTGTAAATGGCTGATGACATTCAGCATGGTCCTTTGATGCTGCTCGCAACCCTATGCACTGGATGACCAGTCTGGCCTAATTTCAAAGTCTCTGCCAATGCTGAATAACAAGTGTTAAAAATCTGTACAAAAGCATTAAAGTTACAGGTGCTACAAAGGGCAAAAAGAAAAAAAAAGCAACAACAAAAAAACCATAAGGAAAATCAAGAGCATTGCCAGTACCTTAGATCATAAATCCTGAAGACCTAAAGAAAGCAAAGAGTTAAAGATCATTTAGATAGGGCAAAATAAAGGATCATTATATAGAAGCTGTATAAGCAACAGTGTACATTTAAATATATATATATATGTATTAATAGGTATGTAGGAAGGTATGTTGGTACATTGGTAGATTGATAGATAAAGAAATAGATAGATAGATAGATAGATAGATAGATGTAGGAAGAACGTCCAAAAGATGTTTAATTACTGACCTGAACTTGAGCAGAAAAGTATTAACTGAAGGATATGAAATTCCTTGAAACAGTTTTGTCCTAAATAACTAATGCTTTGTTTTATTACTTAGTTTAAGACAGCAGGCACAAGAATGGCACAGTTATATCACAAGAATGAACATTTGTCAAACCACAGGCTGGTCCGAAAGAACAAGGGCCAGCAGGTCTGTGAGAAAAGAGTTTCACGCCTGAACACAGAGGGTGAGTCAAGTCCAAATAGATTTGTAGCTTGGAATTTCTACTCAAAATAAAATATTGTATTGATTAGAAAGACACTTAGCATAGGGGCAAGAATATTCCAGAGGCAGCCTCTTGGCTTGCACACAGCAACAGCTTCTTCAGACTTAGCTTTGTGCACTGTGAGAAGTTCCAGTGGCTCCAAAGGGAGTTAGTATGCCAGGTAAAGCACGTGTGCAAGTCTTTACAGGATGTAAAAACTCCACTAAAACTGCCTTAACTATCAAATAGCATATGTAGTCCTGACTGAGTTTGGCAAAATATGTAGATGTTCATATTGCAGGAAATTACACCATTTATAGTAAGATGCTTTAATGGAAATGACTGCACTAAAGAAGGTAGATTTATAAATGTTTCCCAATCCCATATCTTCTTGGAACTGCTCTAGCTATGCAGAGATATCATACCACCATATTTCAGGGTCGGATACCTGAGCAACAATGTGTCTGGTATTTGTTTGGATCAGTAATTTACCCCAAGAATTTGGGCTCTAAAAATCTATTGAGAAAATTGGAATGCTAATTACAACTTTGGAAAAATATCGTTTAGGTCCCTTGAAGGAATATATTGCCATTTATGAGCTCATTTTTTTGTTCCCATTTTGGTAAAGGAAGACAAAATAATTGGCATGAAAAGTTATGAGGCATTAGATAAAGGTCAGATGCCAAATTATATCAGATTTTACATAAAGGTATTTCCTGTGATTTAATGTATGAGTAAGATATGCATATTTTACTATTTCTACCATGTTCTGTACCAACATGTAAAAAAAAAGGAACTGAACAAAGAAAATGCAAGAAACTTAGCTTATTACCATGAGTATCTCTTTTTACAATGTTCATTCCAATTCAATCCTCTTCAGCAAACTGTAGGGACAATTGCCTAATTACAGGTAATTAAAGGTTTTTCTCTATCAGAAGAGGTGATATGTGGTATCTGATTTTTAATTATGAATAAATCTTAGTCTATTCATACCTGTAGTCTCCTAATTAACTTCTAAAATATTTATGAAGGGTTTAAGAAAACAGCCCTGAATTTAATTTTATGTTTCTTAGCAGTGTTGTTAATAGAACAATGGATATTATATGGGGAGCTATAAGCTATTTTAATGATCCAGTAATTTGGGTATAAAACAATCTGTGACTACTAAGGAAAAAAAAAGTCTTAGCACAATCTCAGCTGGTATAACTCAGTATTTAAGTTTATAAGCTTATGTACTTGCAAACTTCACCATAAGTGGGTTTCATGTCTGAATAATATCCCTACAGTAACTGTTATAGCAAACTGGAGCACATCTTATCTTTGGGTTAGATTCTTGGTCATCATCCAGGGATTAGCAAAAATATCTAATAAACCATAAGTGTGCCTAACAATCTATTATTCTTCCATCCATAGATACAATCCTGTCCATAGGTACCTGCTGATGGAATGCCTGTTAATATGTGCACATATGCTAGCAAATAACACACATAGGTTTAAAAATTGGTAATTAAATGTCAATATATTGTAGCAGGTCAAAGTACCATGTTTTACTAATTAATAGTAGAACATTATGCAATCAAAAACAAAGGACTCATTTCCCAAACTACAGCATGCCCATATTTTACATATATTTTTCAAACAGGAAAATGTAAGAACTGGTGTGATGGCAGCACACATTCATTATTTGTGCAGACACACCATTTTCAGCAAGCTAAGTAAAAACATCCAGCAGAAGCAATGTGTGAGAAACTATTTTACATACAAGAACTCATTTTCATATAGGTTCATTTTTACAGTATTTTTTTTTTGGAGACTGGGGGGTAAAAAGGGTCTGCATAAAGTTGATTTTAGCCTAGTTTACAGTGGGGGAAAATGCATGCACAGACACCCAAGTACTACTGAATAACATGGTTTGGTTTTGATCGACCAAATATGTGTGCTTGAAAAAACATGCCGTAAAAATTATCTGGTGGGGAAAAAAATGATCACACAGGATACAATTGCAAGTTTTTATTTTGTTCATAAAATCACTTTTCTGAAACTGCAGAATTTTTAGTCTGACAGTGTGTACTTGCACATATAAAGCAAATGAAAGTCTGAAAGATGAATTCTCCCATTCACAAACAATCTAAAGGGGAAGAATGGAAAAAAGATTATACTGTTTAATGTATTTGTATATAGCATTATAAGGGCTATGGAAGACTGTATTCTGGTTTTATAGAAATATAGCATACCAGAAAATGCTATTATATTCTCACATGAATCCACCATCATAATAAAAAATGGCTTCTTTGATTTCAGGGAAATACACCTTCTACTGATTATGGAACATAAATCCACTTTACACTTTTGAAATGCATCCAAAAGAGCTGAATCACAGCAATTTTCAGTGGAAATACCAATAAACAACATGGTTTTACATGCATATGTAAAAATTAAATACTCATTTAAGGCTAAAATGTGACTAAACCATTTTAAATGGCTTCTCCATTTCACAAACCACAAGCACCTACACAAAATTAGTCAGCATCTAATGACTTTAAAAAACACCGAAACAATAACCATAAAACTTTAACCTCATTCTTAACCTCATCCTGCCATACACTTACTCTTGCTATAGTTTCACACATATTTAGCATCAGTAATTGTATTGATACTACTCAATCGTTCCTCCCCTGTGCCCTGCTTTTGCTTTATGACACGGTGTCTACTGTTGGATCTCATTCTAAACCCAATTCAATATAATAGTATCAAACAATGAATAATGCAACTCTACGCTTATATAAACAATGCACTGATATTCTCCATGCACATCTCCCACCTCTTACACCATGGTTTAGGTGCAAATCACTGAAAGGTCAGTTTGCAAGCTTGGCTTTACACCATGTGGTTATTTCCATTGAACCTCTGGAAATTATTTGCAGCAGGTAATGTCAAGCATCTGACTGGCAAGTGTCTACAAGTCTGGGTTCTCAGTTGATTAAGTAATGAAGGGGGCATGAAGAAGTGGTAGGAGAGGGCAGATGGAAGATGGGGAACCGTCTTCTCTCCACCTTCACAAAGAATGCATGCTGATGCTCAGGTATGGCAGACAAGACAAACAGTTAACTTCTCTGTGGTGTTGCAATACATAGTGACCCAAAGCTGCTGGATCCATCAGGGTCTTCACAAGCATAAGGGATCTGCATGTTTTAACAGACATCAGTGTAGAGTCAGGACCAAATGCCAAACCATGCAAACTCCTTCCACAGCCCCCCCAGTATTGCTTTCTGGAGGCTTAGATGAGCAATTGTTAATGACATGTACAAGGGTTGCTGAGAGTGGGCTCTCTGCTTGCAAGTCACCAGGGCAAGGGATTTCGGGAACATCTGATAGAGTACTTGAGTGCTTTAGGAACATGTAGTGGGAAGTTCCAAGCACATTTGGTGGTGCCATTTAAGGATATCACTAAATACAGAATACAGCTCGATTAAAGACAAATGAGAACATGGCACCAGCTTAGGATCATTTATTGTATGATAATGATGTTGCAACACTCAAAGAAGCTTTGTGCTGCATGTGTGAGTAAAAGCAACTCAAAGCCAAGATAGTATTTTACATGTAGATTATTAATATACATACTAATATTAATATTAAGTTTCATATATAAAAAGGAATTTTCGTGTACATCTATATGTGTATATATGTGTGCATGTGTCTCCACATATGCCTATATGTACATAACAGTGAACGAGAAGATTTTCTGCAGAGATGTGAATTTTCAAACCAGAATGTCTTATTTGTCTGGGTGTGCATATATAATCTTTGGTTGCTAGTAGCTGTAGTTAAATTAGAAGCATTTCTAAGGCTGTTACATTTTTTAAGGACCATTAGTCCTTCTGGAGCTCATGCTATGTGAATAACGAATGTAATAGTCATACTGCAATGGATAAACCAAACTGCAAACTTAAACTTTTAAAGCCTTGCTATTTCTCTCTAAAGCAACTTTAATCTGTGCTTTGCCAGTCCGTGCGCTTATTCCTGGCTGTTGAGTAACGTGCCGAGCTTGTTTCAAGGGTTTACACTTGCAACCTAAAAATCAATTATATGAAAAACAATAAAAAATATTCTTATTGCATGCCATTAAAAAAAAAAAAGCTACAAAAGGTTAAGCAGAGCAGCCAGCATCTGCACACTAATGACATGATTGTTATGATAGGTGTTTGCTTTACCCTGGAGTGGTAACATTATAATTCATCCACTGCTGAATGAGTGGGGACAATTAATGCAGTCAATGTGTCCCACGTGTTCCCTGCAGCATTAACAAGGCAGCTCCAGGCCCCTCGGCATACACGGGGCTGAAAATTGAGCCGGCTCTGGCGTTGAATGTGATCCTGATTACCTCCGCGGGGGCCACCTGCTGCTCCGTGCCTGCCGGTGGTGCGCGCCGGCCGGCCGTGCCCGCGGGGCCCCCGGGGAGCGCGGCCAGCTGACACCGATCTGTCGGCCCGGCCGGCCACCATCGCCACCCACGTGCCCGGCGGCGACAGTCGCTGCGCTTGGCCACGCCGAGCGGACACGGGCGGGCCGGGGCAGGGCGCTGCCCCCGCCGCTGCTCTGTGAGCCGCGGCAAGCAGCGCTGCCGCCGGCGACGGCTCAGTGCGTCTGCCCGCGAAGGGATGCTGGAGCTGTCGGGATGCTCTAATGCCGGGCGAGTCTTCCGGAGTTTAAAATGCTCTGTGGTTGTGGGGCTGAAAATGGCTGGCACCTGGGTACGGTGGGAGACCAACCGGTTGAGTCCTGAAGTCTGTCTGTGTCCAGTGATAATGGAGATCAAGTTTTCCTCTGGTTGTTGCAGTGCTCCTAAAATAAACCCATGAAACAACATGAAAACCGGCTTCCATCTCTGGGCCAGCAAGTGATGGGCCCTCACCAGCCCCTGCTCAGGTATTGGCAGGTGAGGACCATGCTTGCAGCAGCACCGTGATGCTTTTCATCTTCTCAGTCTATCCCCAAAAGCAGGAGGATTCCTGCGAGGCTGTGATCAGTTCTGCAGGTCTGTGCCGCTGCAGCTGTGGTCCAAGGGGCACTGTGCAGCAGCGTCAGGGATCCATGCCTGAAAATAGGAGGAGGAGTCAAAAGTGAAGAGAGAGGTGAAAGAGCTGAGTGGTACCAGGTTAGCGCTGCTGTGCTGCAGGGTGGCAAACACAGGTTTCATTATTCTGTAGTGTGGGCTTCTCGCACAGGAAGTTTGGAGGGGCTTAGCAATCTGCTTTCCTTTGCCCTCTGCTAAGTGAAGGGCATTTGCTTCATGAATATTCCATTACCCTGCTGTTCTCTGTAAGCCCTCAACCAACTTTTGAAAATAAACAAGTGTATACACTTCTAGGCAACAGCATTCAGGCCTTGGGTTTTTTTCTCCTGTCCTTTAAATAGTAAAAATGCCAGATGTTTTCTGCGTGTAATTTTTAATCTCTTAGATCTCACACAAAAATATGAAAGTGTACTGCAGATAGATCCCAAGGTACTATCATCTCCTCATGCCAGGCTATTAATCTTCAGTTTACGGATTTAAATTATTTTAAGAAACTCACTTCTTCCCTAAAGCTTCCCAACAAGGGGCCTCAAAACTCCTTTCAAAAGCATATTTTGATTCCTGGAGAATATGCCACCAATGAACATTATAAATCTGAACTCCTATGACTACCTCTGTTACTACATAAGCCAGCTGGAACTAGGCCAGGATCATTTTCTATATTTGTAGACCACACAGCCGAGGTAACATGAAAGAAATAGAGAAATTTCTATGTATTATTCATATTAATTATTTGTATTCAACTGAGGCTGGACTCTTTGTGATATGTATCTTAACAGATGTGTCATTCGTATAAATGTGCAAGAAGTGGAATTTCAGTTCTGGAGGGATATTTGCATTTCCAGGCCTTCTTGCTTTTCATTCAAGTTGGGCACAAAAGTCTACTTAAAATAACAGTAGAAAAAAATATAACCAATATTTTCGTGGTTTCCCCCCCATTCTGCACATCTAAGCCACTTTCAAATCTGGATTTTGATCTAATATTTAGCTGATATCCTTATTATGATTTGGGCTGTCTGAGTTTGCAATCTTAGACTTCTGTGTCTTCCCATCTCTTAAGATGATGGAGATAAGATGACTTGCCCCAGGGAGGGACTGGAAGATGGGTCTGCTGTTATCACAAAGGGCTCAGATAATGGTGTATCTGTGTACTTGTAGGTAGATAGAAGAATATTTGGTGGAATTTATCTGAGAGAAGTAATAAGGTGACATCATCCAAAATTTGGAAAGTAAGAGGAGCAAGGAAAGGAAGATGATCCCTCCACAAGTAATAAAAGGAAATTGGTAAGTAAAATACAAGCTTCCAAAAAAGAAGCCCTTTTTGTTTTGCTTTTTCTTACAATGGAATGATATTTTTAAGAGGAAAAAAACCTCCAGTGTTTTAAAGGAAACAAAACTGTACTCTGAGAATTGCGATTCATTAAAAGTATTTCTCAACTGGTTTCACAATTCAAGAAAACTCAAATGCCCTAACTCCCAGACCAGAGCCCACCCATTGAGTTACTTGCCTCCCCAGAGGAAACAGATAATTTTGATGCTGTGAAAATATTAGTGCAAGAAATTCAGATTCCAAAGGATATTAGCATCTTTTCAGTCCTGAATTAATGAACAAATTTAGTTCAGAGTCGCAGTGAGCAATTTTTTTACTGTGTGGTATCCAATTCAGTAGGAATTTATCAGCTTCTACCTGCTATTATGAAAAACCAAAATTAGAGATTTTAGTGAAGAAAGCTGAAAGCTGCAGCCACTGAACTTTGAGCTAGAAGCCATGCTTTGTAACTCCAGGCTGTAAATAATTCTCTTTCTCTGAGGACTGGATAAAAATTTAGACATACAGTGCTGTATGATCAATTGATTTTACTAGCAGCTGGTTAGGTCAAGACGATCAGAAGAAAGGCTATGGCAGCACAGCCAGTGAATAAATTGCTGGCTCAACCCAGAGTGTAGCCAGTTTGTTCTGAAAAATATATCATCATATATATGACCAAGTTTACTTCACCATGCTGCAGAGGCTTTGCTCAGGGTTCTATTCATGCTTCTCTGTCTAGAAAATAAAAATACAGTGTGAATAACATTCAAACCTTTATTTTGGATCAAACCCAATGGCATTTGAGATTTTCTCCAAGATTAGTCAATTCATATTCATTTCAGCGGGAGCATAATCAAGTAGAAGAGTGCTCAGCCTCAAAAGCTGTGTGAAGTCATGTTTAAGCTGTTATTGTAACTGTAGCAGGCCCTAGGAAATGGGAATCTCAAAGTTTCAACAGGTTCCTTATTTCAGTTTTGAATAAATTTTGAATGTGTCCCACAAATTTTTTGCTAAATCTACTCTAGATCCTGGCTCAAGTTCAAATGGTCTTCATATCACTCTTCCCTTAAAAACTTAGCTTCCTCCAAGTTTCATGTGTATTGAAGCCCCTACCTGAATGTTTCAGAGAGTATCAATATGGAGTCAAGACACTAAGATCAGGGATTGCTTTCATGCTTCTCAACTTCACTTCTTGGAGTGCCGAGTTTGTGGAGTAAAACTTTTTTTGTAATCCAGTGAGTGTCAGCAACTGGATTCTTCCCTATGTGGCTGCACGAGGCACCCATACAGAGGTAACCTTTGTCAGTCAAGCATAGTCCTGCCTCCATAATGTCCATTTGATAAATTATACATGGGTACCTAATGTCCCCTCATAAATTATTATGGGCTCTTATAGCACTGTGTTTTATGGTGGTATGTCATGGCACAGGAGCAGACAATACATTGTCTTCTTGTCCCAGAAGATGCCATGGTCTCTGAGATGGCATTACAAATTCTGCCAGTAAAAAATAACAAACTAAGAGCTCTGAAAGAAGAATATTTGACAACACCTCCCTTAATTGAAGAAAACGTTCCTAATGAAAGCGAGTTGTTTCAGGAATCAGTGCACTGGTGAGCGAGAGACAGGGTTTGATTTAGGATCCCCTCTGGCTCTCTTGTTCCCCAAGCAATCAGGAGGAGCTTTGAGTGCTCAGTCCCTAGGGGCAGCCAAGCCTCATCACTTACCAACCATGCCTCGTGTGATTAAGGAAAGAGGTGGAAGCTTTCGAAAGGATTTTTGTCCAGTTGCTTTCACTAGGAAAAGGCTGAATAATATCTTCAAACTGTGGCCTTAAACATATCTAGAAAGGTGGGATGAAGAAAGATGAGCAGAATCAAGTACCTGAAAGATGCAATAGCCATATCCTGTCCCAGTGACAGAATGCAATGAGAAAATTTAGGACCACTTCAAATGGGTCTGCTTTTTGTCTGAAAATTAATATTAATCATTTAGGATGCTGCTCTCCAACGTATGTTACAGTTATACCTAGAAGAGGCTGTAGGACAACACTCAGGAAAAGGTACTACTCAGTGTAAGAAGGGTCACCACAACTGCATCCACAGACTGAAGTTTTCTTTCTCCACCAAAGTGCAAAAATCATGGCATTCAAAAAGGAATCACATTTAATTTTAAATGTCTTAAATTATCTGAAATGGACAGGATGATGGATATATGTATTTAAGATGTTCTCATGCCTTAGGATTTAGAAGTTTTTTTCTTTAAAAGGATTTTTAACATTTTGGATCAGAGGTGTATTGATTTTCATTCAATTTTTCCAAAACACACTTAAGCTGTACAGCAGAATTTCAAGGCTGATGTGGCTTTAAGGTTAGGATCTGTAAAGCAACAGTTGGCTGAAATATTTTCCCACACATTTTAGTGGACTACTACTTTTCCCTTTTTTAAAAAAAAAAAAAAGCCTTTACTTCAAGGGATTTTCTTTTTCTTTAAAAAGAAATCAGTGTATTTGATTTATAGAAGAAATTTTACAGTTTTGCAGAAGAATATTAACTGTTTTCAGGGTAAAATGTAAAACTTCCTTTTTTTTTCCTGCCTACTTTGTCTATACCACAGTGTCAAGTCAGCTGTAGGAAACAGTTCACCAGTCTTAACTTAAAGATTTACTGCTGCAGATTTAGATCCATAGTGTAAATGACATTAAAACCAGGAAAATATTTTTTATGAAACCAGAAATTCCATACTTGAGAGGCTAGAAAAGTTTTTACACAAAAAAAATTTAAAACCTTTTGTTCTTATTTCTTAGTCTATTTGGAGGTTTGGGGGATTCTTTTTTAATATACTGCTTCAGCTGAATGCTAGTTGACTGTGGGCCTTGCTATCTAAAAAACAGCAGTTTTCTTGAAAGTGTGTGAACCGACCATAATCTTTATTTTCAAGAAACTCCAGTGCTTTAAAACTAGGGTAGGAGATCCTACCTTAGAGTAGCTATCAGTGGATATCTTATTTGTGAAATAGGGACTTGCATACTCTTTGGGTTGGTTGTGTGTTACAATGCCATGGCAGTGAGTACTATAAGCCAGTGGTACATTTTAGTGAAAGCAGATGTACAAAGTTCAGTCATTAGAAATGAGATGGTTACCAAGACAAGGTAAATGTGGAAATTAATGAAGTAGCAACTAATTATGATATATGGGTAGTTAGGAAATGTTGTATCTGAAGATTTTTAGGCTGCTACCCAAGAAATAAGCATCGATCACCTATTTCTACTTTAGCAAATAAAGAAATTGAGATCCAGGAAGACACGACTTGCATAAATGCAGTGATGACAAATGCTGTGACAGTTCTTGGCAGTCTTCTGTGGAATAGCTAATGCAAGTAGTTGACAGTCAGTCACCAGGAAAAAAATGCTTGAATAAAAGGAATAATTTGATCAAAAATAATTGTACCAGGGTACATATTGCACCATGCTTAATACCATCTTAAACAGCAGTGCTTGATTCACTGGATTAGTTGATAATGGAAGAAAAGCAGTTAGGTGAGTAGAACCATACTTTTGATGCAATCTTTTTAATTTCTGACAAGCATGGATGACGCTTCTCCACGTGAAGACAGAATGCAAGGCCAGGCTTCCTCTGATGAATATTTGGCAAAGCTAAGGAAGATATTAGAAATGAGCAGTGATCAACATCTAATTACATTTTAAGTCTTCTTCAGGATCAATCTATCAAGAGTTGACACAGTGGCATTGAAATGAATTTCTCTTTGGTGTTTTTATTTTGTGGTTCATTTGGGGTTTTTTTCTGTTTTTTTGGGGGGGAAATTAGCCTCAGTGACCTCAGGTAGCTCCCACTGACATTAGATCCTTCCACTGACTTAAAAATAAATTGGGGGTTGAGCCCAAGCAGTCTAGAAATGAAAGAGTGCATGGAAAAAAAATCAATTTGCTGAAATAGCAAAGGCTAACAACAAGAGAAGGCTGCTTGGCTGTCCTCTGAAAGGTGGTGTAGGAAGAATAAATTCTCGCACTGTTTACAAATACACCATATTTAATAAGAATATAAAACACAGGCCTGAAGTGAGACTTCTGTGGTTCAATCAGAGGTTTCCTTAGGCTGAACCATGATAACTACAAGACACTTTGTCAGATTAAAATGATTTGCAAAAGTTCTGGAGATCTGGCCCACTTTTTCTGTAGGGAAGTTGCTTTATGTGACTACAGTTCCCCTGTGGCCTGTTTTACTAACATATACAGGCATCAAGGCAGATGAAATTTCATTCACTAGTGTGTTTAGGCTCAGAAACAACTAGCTAGGCAATCTAACACCAGTAACTGCATCCAACAGAGTGTTTCTGTTCATTATAACATTCTGTTTGGGTTTTTTTTTCATATTTGCTCACTAAAAAATGCTGATGATTTTTGCTAATTTATTGTCCTCCTGTGAGTGGTATCTCCCTACAGCAGAAAGGACTCAGTTATCTTATCCTCGTTGAAGCTGATATACCTCAAGGGACCCAAAATTCATGCAGCTGCTTCAGACCAGCAATGAGTAAAGGAACATCACCAGAGTAGGATTTACAGCCTCCTCTGACCACTGTTAAGTACCAGTTCAACAAATCTAAGTTACAGTCACAGGTAGGAGGCAGCTAGAAGGGTTGGAAGCTGGTTGGAAAAGGCTGAACATCCCCTTTTGCTGTCATGGATGCTGTAATGCTGCAGTAAACAAGCATATGGGTGCAACAAAAAAGGGTGTTAGCAAGAAGCACTCTGGTCTGCAAGGAAATTCAGAACAAAAAAAAAAAATCTGAAACTGCTAGAGAAATAAGACAACATTTTGCCAAACTTTCTACCATGTGCTTGCAGCTTTATAACATTTAACTTTTTGAAAAATTTTAGAATTCAATTACTTTATTTCTTAAATATATTTCAGAGCCTTAACACATCTAATAACAGCAGATCAATAGGCTCATTGCCCTACAGTGTATCACAGCACCAGCAAATACCTATGTTATGAAACTAAGTGAATTTACTGGAGTGTAAACCCCCAGTGAGTTGTCTGTAATCAGCCAGCAGGCCTTCAGGGCAAGAGAATTAATGTATTTTAATATTTTAGGTTATCTTCCATATGGCATAATGCTATACCCCATCTGTATGTGTGAGTGTGCAAACAAATGTAGGAGGTTTTTTTCCAGAAATAATTTTCCCTTAGTGGAATCTCACCTGCATTCTAATGTCTTTTATCATCTAGTACTTCAAACAAACAAAACTTCGAATAGTGTGAGTTTCCAAATAGCATTAATGTCTGTAGAACTGCATTAGATTATTTCAGATCTTTTTTTCTTTGGAGTGTTGAAATACCTGTTCTATTCTATTTTAAAGGATTCTGCCATGTAAAAAACAAGGCATCCTTGAAAGAGGATGTGGAGCCTATTACTGAATCACAACAGCATGTTCAAGGCTTCATATAATCATTGTCATGTAAGTGTTATGAGAAAGTTTAGCTCTTGTGGTATCCCTTTGTGGACATACTGGCACAGCAGCCATTGGCCATGGGGTGTCATGTCAGCTCTGAGTAAGAGCAGGTAAAGGGTGATGCCAAAAGAGAAAAACTCATGCACATTCCTATTTACATGGGCATTTATACCGGTTCCTGTGGAGCACTACTGAGAACTTTTAATAGCTCTTCAGAACAGTAGTGGGGAGGTAACAAAGGGGAGCAAGCATTCCTTGCTGAATCCTCATGTCCTGATCAATGGTCAGGATTTCACCTCCTTGGGTGCCCTGTTCTTAGCTTATGCAGATTTGGTGTGCAGTAAGCTCAGCAGTCGAGGTGTCAGTGACAGCTCTGTCAGGGGACCACACAGCTTTCCCATCCCTGGCTGCGTCAGGTTGAGTGAATCTCCTATCAGAAACTCAAACAAAGTAATTTTGACATCAGCATTGGATAATGTCCACTATTTAAAAAATGTAGGTTGCTAATGATTTAAATTCAGGCTTACTTCACAAGTTGTACAAACTAGGACAGCAACACCCTGCATTTGTGCCTGCAGTAAAATATTTTTAAAGTCTGGCTTTTTAAGTTAAAGGAGAGGCTGCAACACTGTCAGCACTACCATAGATTCAACAAGAGAGACTACAGCCTGACGATCACACATCAGCTGTCATGTGCCTTTGTAATAGAGGTATTATTTACTACTTCAAGAAAACATAAACCACTATTTTTTTGATCTGTGTCTCAGAGAAGAAACAAACTGCAGAGACTTAAAAAGTGGCATTGTTAACTAGTACTGTTGGATAAGTTATTTTATGAAAAAGGAAGAAATTTTAAAAACAAGTTACATAATAACCACCTTTTGTAACATTTTTTCTACTGAATCCTGATATTATTAATGTATTACTGATATTGTAATAAACTCATTGAAGCACTGGTGCTGTGAACAGTAGGATGGAATTTACAGAAGAAAACTCCCTTTCCAGAGACATGCTGTTCAGGTAAACATATGAATTGTCTCGGTGACAGTTGTGAAAAAAATGTGTTTTAAAAATTTTCCTTCCCTTTGGTTTTCGGTTTTTGGTTTGTTTTGGTGGTGATTTTTTAAGGGGGGTGTTTGTTTTAGTTTTGGGGTTTTTTTTTGCATTGTTTGTTTGTGTGGGTTTTTTTTTTCGTTTGGCTTTTTTGGTAGTCCTGTGGGAAAATACATTTTGCAAGAGCGTTGGCAATGGAAGAAATTATTTTCACAGATACAGATGTTTTGTCAGGAAAACAGAGGCCATGAAGGGCTTCCATGGAATCCTGTTAGCACCACATGGCACGACAAGCATTTTTGTGCACTCTGGTGCAGCCATGCACCATTTTTCAGGGTGGTACAACCTGTACTGCCTCTGCTCCTGCTCTGTGTGAGGAGTTACGTGCAGCCCAGAGATAAAAGTCATCCACAGCCACAGATTTTGCAGAGTTGGAGGCTGAAGAGTTTGCTGAGAAAGTGGGAAGCAAGTAAAAGCCAGGATGTGGTTGCAGAACAGGAGGTATTTGAATCAGAACAGAAGAGAATTTTTACAGAATTTTGCAGGAGAAGACGGAGGACCAAATGGTTGAGCCCTATCGCCTAATCACGCAGCTACATCATCCCTACTCATGTTGATTTAGGCCATGGCCTCGGCATTCCCCAAAACCTAGAGCCAGTCTTTCACCCTGTTGCTACATATTTTTGCAGAGACCTCCTTGAAGTAATGTTCAAAGTCTTCATTTTGGGTTGTTGCCTAATGAAACGGGTTATGTATTCATGTTATTCATTCATCTGTGTCTGTTTCATACAATTCCCAATCCTTTCTTCTTAATCTAACCTCTATTTTTAATGACCAAGTATAACAGTCATGCTAACTTCTTTCACAACCAAAATAAGTTAACCAAAATAAGCTAAGAGACGTGTGGATTATTTTTACCACATTTTTTTCCTAACTAAACTAATGTCACTGGCTTCTTTCTGACATATCCCGTTATTTATACTTCTCTAGTTTTTTATTGATTTTCTATATCTAAGAAAAAGTGAAACAGAGAGAAAACAAAACAATAAAGCAGTGTAATAGCACAAAAATATAATTTCAATCCATAGTGCATGGCAAGTTCATGTTAGAATCAAAATTGTCAGTTACATTTGCAATTTCCTCAAAGCTGCTCCCAACCCACTGCTGCATTTACATTTGATCAGTTTTTAAGTGTACAAACTATTAAAAAAGAGAGTTCCTCTCAAAAACTAATGATGTAGATCAGGTTTTTTTCATTAAATTTTTCACAGCTTGACACAGTTTTAGCTGGGTTGTTTTTCATTTTGACTTGAAAACTTGATTTTAATTTTGCCTATTTCTTGGGATAGAAACACCGTATGTTGAGATCTTTTTCAGATAAACAGGTTTAATTCTGGGAGTTGATGGTTATCCTGTCCCTATTGATACACAGCACCCTGAGACAGCTCTGTCTTAAAACATGAACATTCACCTCAGTGTGGGTTTTGCTTTGAACACGTAATTGTATCTATTTAAACAGCGATTCTAATACAACCTTTCATAATAAATGTGTGTATGCATACACATATATCTATATGCACACACACCTGTGATTTTTGTCTCTAACTGGACTACCTTCAGAATTTCACTTCCATTGATCCAGGGATCAATGGGTAAAAGAATAACATCTATCTATTTCTTTTTAAAGAAACCTTGAACATATCATAGGCTTGAAAATACCAAATATTGATCATGAATATGTATATTGGAAACTGAAAAACAAAGTGATTCTCATGGGGATTCTAAAGTAAACTGATATTAAAATTAGAAAGTGATCCAAAAAGTAACACTGAGCAATCTGCTACTAAACACGAAGAGTTTCCTCTGCACTGTATGTTAATTGGTATTCATTAATTTGTATTCACAGCTTCTCTACAGGGTGTATACTTTTATTTTTAGAGAAATTGAGGCAGTGGAAGGAGAAAACTTCACAAGATTTAACTCTGAAAGAAAAGAAAATAAGAAAGCAATATCAATCATGGATTCTAGTTCAAGAGCTCCTGGCATGACCATCGTAGTATCTAGGTCAGTGCAAATGAAATGGAACACTCCTGTCGTAACACAAAAGCAGCAGGAGGACTGCTACCTCTACAGACTGCTGGCTCCATAGGAAAAACACACCTCTCTTTCCACTGCCAGCTGAAAGAGTATGAAACCAGGATGGAAGTAATGTGTCTGGCTCTCTTTTTAGTCTAGTTTTTGCCTGCCTTCTGCACAAATCTCGTATTATCTCCTTTTTCTACTTGTAAAACGAAGGACAGATACACTTGCTGCTATGGTTAAGATTTTTGCATCATAGTTCATTGGCCCCAAAACCATTCAGTGGCCTGAAGTAAGGTGGGTCTGGATTTTAAAGCACATGAGGGCCATATTTTATAAAGTTCTTTAGAAATCTGAAGATATAAACAAGCACATGGTTCATTGAATGACACATATCTCACCAGTTCAGGTACTTATCAAGATCCTCCAAGGCAACTAATTTTCATGTTTTAAAAAAAAAGTTCTAGAAATGGTTAAACACTTGAGGTGAAATGGCTTTCCATCTGCAAAGGCATCTTTCCTCAGATTCAAAGCATTTCACAGAGCTGTGGCAAAGTGTATGACATTTCCTACAATTGAAAGCCAAACTAAATTGGATTGAACTTAGCTCATTAAAGTAGATTTTATTTCATACAAATAAAGGGAAAAGTATAACTTTACTGTTTTCTTATATTTCATTTTGAAAATTTATTACACATTCAGTAATATAAAAAGCTAGACAACAAACATAATTTTGTTGCAATATTAACAAACAATCTGAAAAATGAATATGTTGCTGATTGCAAACTGAAATTTTTGTTCTAGGAGAAATTTTGAATCTGTGTTTTGATTTGATATAAAAAATAAACTTCAGAGTTTCCTAAGCAAAGGGAATTTTTATTTTTTTAAGCAGTTCTAAGATCTCTGAAAATCTGGCACTTAGAGCTGGCTTAACTCTGTTGGCTTTCATGTTCTTTGTAATATTCCTAGAGACTTCAAAGGAATCAATTAGCTTAATGCTAAGGATTTTTAAAAATCTCATTCTCTTTCTGTTCACAATCTGTATAATGGGGAAGTGATTAGAATATCTATACTACAGAGGTATTCTGAAGTTTTAATTAAGTTCTAGAAATTAATTCAGGATCCTGAGATGGGAGAAGTGGAAAGAAATAACATCCTCATGTACTCTGGAGCCTCTGTCTGCAGACTATGAAGCTGTAGCCACTTTTACCACTTGAAAATATGGAACTTTTAAGTCCCAACAGTATGATCTGGAGCTAAATGTCTCTCTCTCTAAGTTTTAAAATGTGGGAAATCTTTGTGTATTTATAAAACTCTTGGTTGATGTTTTGTAATGAGATGTTCATTAGTCTTAGCCTACAATCTTTAATATTACTCCATTATTCCTCACTGGGATTCTTTTTGTCAGCCACTTGTAGATGTTCCTCTGACTGCTCAGTCTTCTCTCCATCTCATCAGAATTCCTCATTTCAATAGCAACACAGGCACTTTTTGTGATAGTTTTTTTTTCATCATTTCCTGGTGCCTTAGGAAATACTGTTTCTGTCTAAACATGGTCAAGACTGACATCTGTCTAAGTCTGGGTATTGGTGTGCATTGTGGTACACTTATTTCTAGAACAAAAATTATTTAAATGTTTCTCTTTCCCACTATGAAATGCTAGCCACTTTAAAATCTCTTGAGTGTAAAAGCCCTGTGTGATTGGAGAGTGTGGGAGAATAGCTGCTGCCCCTCCTTAAATCTTTCTGAGACACGCTAGAGATGGCACATATCCTCCTGCTTCTGTGAGGACATGACATCCATGTAATCCCTACAAGGTAAAGGTAGATTAAAATGCTGCATCTACCTCTCTTGGGTTAAGAAGGCAGGTTCCCTCAGAAGTGGGCATTCAGGAAATCCCACAATGAGGGGGGGAGTTCTCTGAACTGCTGCAGAGGTGAGGGATAGTGATGATCCAAAGACACAGCACTCAGTCAGCAGGTTTTCAGTCAGAGCCAACAATTGTCACCCTACTCTGCAGGTAAATTAAATGAGGTGGGTTGTATCTACACACTGAAAGCACAAAAGCACATACCTATATGAAGCACCACCTGCACAGCCATCCATGCTAGACAGGTCAGGAAAGCTTCTAGGTAATCTGGTCCACTACATGTAATACACAAGGCTAGACAACTCATAAATTCTTTTCTGGTGGATTTTAATACTCACTCAGCTCCCCTCCTGAGTCCGACACTGAAATTATCCTTTCTGATTGAAAATATTTCTAACCTCAGATCTGAGCTGTGGGCTTTTTGCCTCAGGGCACATTTCCTTCCTTGATGGTGAAGTACCCATCACAAATAGAAACCACTGCCCCTTCTAGCATCCCTTGTCACATAATACCTCTAATCATAACCTTTTACTGCCAGATGGGGCCAGTGGGATTTAGCAGCAGGAGCATGGACAGGACTCAGGAGCACGATGTGATGGGCAAGGCTAACACACAGCTGCAGCAGTGCCACCAAACAGAGGAATGTGGGCCACCTCATCAGGTGTTAATGGGCTATGAAGAGGTCATAACTTCTGGTTAAAACCCTCCCTTGCTTCTTTGGTTAATCTGCATCTCTCCTATTTTTGTGATCAAGCAATTTAGACAACCAGTCTGCTTTAAATGGATTGCATTGGTCTTGGGTGGGGAAGTGCAAGGCACAGTATCCCAAAACTATGGTGAAGCTTTGAACTTAAAAATATATGTTGGCCACTTTGATTGTCCAAAGACTAGCAGTTTTCTACCCATAAAATACACTTTGAAAATTAACAGAGAAAAAAAAAGTAGCAATTGGTTTAGTGGTATTCTGAATAAATGGCATCTAAAAAAACCTAAATTTTTAAGTGGAAATTAGAAAAATGTCACCCAGAGGACTATTTTTTGTCTTGATCTTCCAGAGTATTCAGCCCCTGTGAAAACAAAACAGTATTGTAAAAAACAGAAGAATGGGTACCGCATTACGAATGCAACAACTGTAAAATCTAAAGTTTCTCATAGTTCTGAGTATAAAATGCTTAATGTGACTGGCATTCCTATATTATTGTTTTATTTGCTCTAAACTGTTGTATCACGCTTTCACATACAAAATGGCTGCATTGGGGAAACAGATAAAATAGTCCCTACTCATAAGGCTTCTGCAGTGTTGGTTGGTTTATAACCATAAACTGTTGTGGTTTATGATTTTCCAAGGCAAAAGTATGCAACAAATATCAGATCACTCCATGGCTCATGAGTTTTTCTCACAAAATGAGACCTTTTCATGATTCAGGAACTCTGCCTATGCAATGTAAATACATGCTGAGATGAAGCAACAAGCTCCTTTGAGGTCCATTTCATTGCTGTGATATCAGACATGACTTCAGCACTGCAGTCTTTACTGTGCAAGCACCTCTCTCTCTTTTTTGCATGATGCTGTCTCCAGAATGGGGAAGAAAAAAAAAATTTTCAGCCTAAACAATTTAACCAAAAGCAACTATTCAGAATATAAGGAGTGGATTTCCTGTTTGCACGATGCAACTGGGAAGACTTTGAAGTTTGTCCTGTCTGTTCCCTCCCTTCTTTCTTTCCCCAGCAATCTCCCAACCAAACATTTATGGTTATTCAGTTGACAGCCAATAAATAGCAAAGTGTTTGGGGGAAATCTGTAGTTTTTTTGGAAAGGAACCTATAAAATAAAGAGATGCAGGGAGAAAGAGGAGGAGAGAGAGCGTAATCTGTACACCATCTGTTGCCTAGTGCAATCCATGCTGACACAGGGCTTTTTGACATTTTATACCTTGAATGCAAGCACATAGATCATTTCTACCTTGTACTTTTCCCGTCTCATTATCGGAATTTATTCCCTCGCTTTGTTGTTGGTGGAGTCCCTATTCTAATTGTTTCTTACATGTGCTGTAAATCTGTCCTCCAATCAGTAAAGCCCTGGAACATGAAACTGAGACCTAGCAATTTCCTTTGCTTACCAGTGCATCTGCTGGAGTGTAGTGTTGAAATAAAATGAAACATGTTTGCACTCTTTTTCTATCATACTGTAATGCGCCTTTCATTTTGCTCAAGGAATTTTTAATATTCAAGCCATACCCTGTGCATGAAGTCATTTCCCTTCGATATAATTGTAATGGTAATACGCATGGCCTAACTGGCAGTGGCACAGCTGGCTGCTTGCCACAGCTGAGCCTCTGACTCAAAGACTTTAATTCTGTCATGCCTCATCTGGTTTTATGTACTCTTTTGTAGTTAGTTCACAAATTTATTCTAGGGTATCCATTGAGATGGGCAGGCCATTGACTTTTCTCTAAAGATAGCACACTAAACTAATGAAGGGCACGAAATATGTGCATTGATAACCTGTGTGCATACTGAATAGAAATCAGATTATAAGTCAATGTGCCTGTGTGGTCAGGGCTTATTGACAGATGCTTAGACTCTGATTGTGCAAAGATTTAGTGGCGGTGAATAAAGGTAAGCATAGGCAAAAGTCTTGCCTCATGGCTGCCTGCAGGATCTGCTGTCACAAATAGCCAGTGGCACAGGGTCTGCACAAGCTGCCTTAGCAGCTTGTTACCCCACAGGACCATTTAATTAATAAATATCTGTGTTTTGTTTTGCAGGTTTTAATTAACTGAGTCATTCTGAAAAATTCAGAAGGTGTGGCTTCAGTCCCAAGGAACTTTTAAAGTATCACTTCAGGTTTGTTTTCATATACAAGGTCAGAAAAAAGTTCTTCAGCCTAAAGTGCTATGTCCTTTATACACCTACCATCTTTCCCTTCATCTATCACTGGGCTGAAAATGCATGCTTCCAAAAGCAAGGCTCTGTGTTTATCTTTCTGATTTCATCCCTTTCTGCTTTCACTAAGGCCTTCCATCTTTATTCCTCTAACTCCTCTAAAAAAGTGATTGTTTCAAGAAGCCAGAATGTCTGACCCCTGCTTCCAATTACCCACTGGAAATATACTTCAAATGATGGTTACCATCTTCATCCATCCTCACCTTTCTGAGTCTGCTGGTTTTCTCCTCTCTATTTGTCCATAATAACTTAGAAGGTTTGCTTTTGTCTATAAAGCTCAACGCACATCTACTGAGTTACAAGAGCAATAAAGTGTTGTTTACCAGGTTTATGGATCACTCACTCTCAGTCTATTGTTCAAATGTGAGCCCCCTCTGAAAGTTAAAAGCTGTTGGTGTGAATCGATTAGGACTTCATTTTATGCTAGCTGAAATCAATGACCAAGCCTGTTTCTTACTGTGGAAGAAAGGTCTTACTAGCTGCACACACTATAGATTTTCTTGATTTGATGGTCAAGCCATAGTGCTGAAAAAATGTTATTTGAAGAAAAAATTTTATTTGACCTAAGATGAAAATTCTTTTTCAGTTGTGCATTAACTATAACTATTTTAAAATTATGAAGTGAAAGGCTGATTCAAAGTGGAAAAAATATGACTTTAGGGAAATTAGAAAGAGTTTTGTCTTCTTTTAAATTCACCTTTTTTCGTTGGTTTTTTTGTTTGTTTGTTTGTTTTACCTTTTGGGGAAAAAATTGTACCAGATCCTTTTATAGGATTGAGGAAGTAAAAAAAATATAGCAAAGCAAGTGATTTCTGTCAACCTCATATTTACTACCACTCTCAAGTAGTGACTCAGCTAATCTGCTATGTAGATCACCTCTGATCTGTATTTTGGGATGCAGGAGTAAATTAGCAGAAATAAGGCAGTATTGGTACCTTTTCAAGTCTTGCCCTGATAAGAAGCCAAACATAGACATAGTCTACTGTTTTGGGAAAAGAGCATCTCAGCCCTTTCGAGAACATATTCTGCCATTCTCTTGTGAAGACTGCTTTGGGAATAGCAACTACCACAAACAAGAAAAAGTTTTCCGATTTGAAATCTAGGAGCTGAATGTGGCAGACCTAAGAAGAAAAGAATGAGGGGAGACTTCATAGTATCTACAAGATTCTTGTGAGGGGAAGCAGTGAGGCAGGCACTGATCTCTCTGGGGACCAGTGACAGGGCCCAGGGAATGACCTGAAGCTGTGTCAGGGGATGTTTAGATTGGATATTAGGAAAAGGTCCCTCACCCAGAGGGTGGCTGGGCACTGGAACAGCTCCCCAGGGAAATGGTCACAGCACCAGCCTGACAGAGTTCAAACCCATGTGTATCCGGACGCATGGTGTAATTCTTTGGGATGGTCCTGTACAGGGCTTGGAGTTGGACTTAGTGGTCCTTTGGATCCCTTCCAACTCAGGATATATTATGGTTTGGTGAAAATTCACAATTTAAGGGCTTAAATTCCCAAAAATTGATGCTATTTTTCATTTAATTATTCCTTGATTTATGTACCCGCTTGAAAAATTCAGACAACGTATTTTCATGCTCCAACTACTAGGTATTTAACTATAAACATTTAATTTACAAACTCTTGATTCTCCTCTCCACTGTGCTTTTCCCCTTCCTTCATCTCGAAAGAATCTAAGTTTGTAGTGTGTGCCAAGCAACCACTTTCCTAATCTTCCTGATAATCCATACAACTGAATGATATGATAATAAGTTACAGAAGTTAATTACATTTGGTGAAAGCACAAAAAAATTCATTTTATGCCAGCCCCATCTCTGAAATACTATCCTGGCCCATGCTGTTCATACATACCCATGTCAAAGGTAGCCTAAGGAAAAAAATGCTTGTGCCTCCAGTACGTGCTTGGGTTTAAAATTTTCCAGCCCCTGTTACTCTGTTCACAATTTATTTTCTTCATATCAGCTTTAAATATGAAGTAGGTTCCCAATGTTTACTTAAATTTTTCAGTTTTTAAAAATAGTATTGCAAGCATATGATTCTCATAAAGCATTTTGTGCAGGGAGAAAAGTAAGCCTAGAGGCAAATCCTGTAACTCTCCAGACTGTAAAGACAGAATGATGACAAATTGTATAAATATGTGCAAATTGTCCAAATGATGTCATGTATTCAGGCTTGAAAAAGGCAGGAAGAACACTTGAGTCTAAGGTCAGCACAGACTCTGTCTCGGAATAAAATTGAGCAATTAGATTCAATTTGCTTAAATTTATCACCAAGAAAAATGTTTTGTTTAATCTTAATCTTTGTCTTATTTTTCAAGCATTTTAGAACCTACTGTATTACTACATGAATGAAGGCCCCCAGTAAATTCAGGAAAAGCCTGATAGCAGCATGCATTAAGCAGGCTGCCTGGTGGAAAGGATTGGTGAAGTAGGGCAGCACGCTTGTGACCTACCACATGAAACTTCTCAATGCAACTTAAATAGCAAATCGCAGAGCCTTGCAAAGGTGGGGGCTTTTTTCTTGAAACAAGCAGCATTTTAGATTACTTAGGAAAATTGCATATTGAAACTTTCTGTGGCTAGACAACAGGAGTATGTTCTCTGGGCTCCAACTGGTCTGTAAATGCTTATACTGAAGTATTTTTGATTTACATTACACAGGTCTTCATTTCTCTCTTCCTCTTTTTCTCTCTCTCCCTCTCCTCCCCTCCCCTTTCAGTATCGAGGTCAACCTGCTCCAATTATTTGTCTGCAAACCATTTCTTTCTTCACATTTTCCCATTTACATTACATAGGTCAGTGTCTCCTTGGGTCAAGCTGCTTTAACTTCCACTGCATTATTTTCTCACCTTCCAATCCTTTGCTTCCTCTCTGGTCTCACCCTCCACCCCCAGCCTTTCCAGGTTTGGAGAGGGAAAATTAATGGGAAAAGGGAAAGAAAAATTGATTTTTTTTCTGCTTTCCTAACAAATTTGTTCTAGCCACAACCACTGGAATACAGGTCCAGCTGAATATGCAGGTGTTTTTTAACCATGAATTGAGCTGCTTCTTGTCCCCTACATCTGCTTTTAGTGGGGACAATTCATTGTCTGTTCTTCAGGTTGCATACTTTGGTGGTGGGTGTGAATGTCTATTTACAAAACCACTGATGTCTGAACACTTTGGAGCACCTCAGTAATATTCATTTGACAGACTGTTAAACTGTAGTTTTTGACAGTAGACCTCTATTCCCAATATGAACTCCTATCATTAAAAGAAACAAATTTATATTTACTTATTTTTATAGGTTTAAGAATTAACATCCAAAGAGAGAAGGATGACAAATTAAAAACCTAAAGCATTAAAAGACAAAAAATAGCAAAAAAAATTAATTTTGTGGCCTGTGCGATACACATTTTGGTATATTAACAGTAGTGCCTGCTGCATTTGAGAGGTCAAAGAGATTTGTTGTAAATATATAACATGCACTTGCCTCTATCTCAGGATCAGAGCGCCTGCACACTTTTGTGAGCTGTAACTCATACAAGGAGGCAATGTGGGTAAAGGGTTTGCTTTCTAGCCTGCCTGTTTAGGAAAGAAATTAAGAACAGATGGAACCTGTTACAAAAGAATTTCTGAAGTACAAGCTTTAAAAATGGTTGGAGTTTTTTTGTTTTTTGCTTTTTTTTGTTTTTTTTTAAGAGAAAGAGAAGCTCTTATGATGTTAGTGGGATGATACGTGGTGTATGGCTAATTTGGCATCATGCAATCTGATATAACATCAAGTTAATACTGGAGCTGCTGAATGAGCTGTTCTCCAAACATCTTTCAGCTGCATACGTTAAAGCCCCTGTAACTGTTACTTTTAAGAGTACATTAAAAAGGTTGTGAAAACTGCTCCTTGTAATGATTTCTACAACAGGATCTCTGCAAACTCACAGCTGGAGGCTATCAAACACACACCTCCCTAATAGACAACACTGTGTGTACAATTAACACATTAATTTATAGAGTAAACTGATCAGGGGAGACTAGAGCTTTAAAGCCAAACACTCACCATTAAGGAAGAAGTGAAGTTGCATGGCAGGGGCTGCCCTGCTCACTGCAACCCTTCGTGACACAAAGCCCTTCCTGACAAAAAATGCCTGTGCTGCTGAGCCCAGAGGTGCTCCCTGGCTCCTGTGCCAGGTGAGTACCTCTGCCAGACCCAATTCCAAACAGGGATAGGAGCAAGCTGTGCTCCTCCCCATCCTGTTCTCCAGTCCTCCCCTTGGCATTAAAGGAAACCTCAGGCCATAGACCAGACAGGCATGCTGCAACAAAATTCTCCACCTGACTGACTGAGGAGGAGGTGGATAGGACATAGTCTCCTGCCTGCATGATGCATCCAGCATAAAAATACCAAATCAACAAAAGACACCATAAGACAAATCACCATAATAGTTTAACACTAGGAATACTTTATGTATGTATGTCAGAGTGGTTTCCTTGCTGGGTTTCTGCTCTTACATGGAAGAGGAGAGTTTGGCAGAATGAGGCTCAAGGCATCCTGTTTAAGCATGGACCCACCAAAAGTCAGTCCCATTCATCATGCCAGGACTCAGATTTAGCCAGGGAGGAAGCAACATGACCTGGCATTGTCATTTCTCAGTGTTGGAGATGAAGGTCTGAGTTGAAGATGCAGAACTTGGAACTGCCTCTTAGAGTGCGATGTTTAAGCTTTTTCTGGAGAAGACAGCCTCAACTTTTTTCTTAATTATGTGAGGATTTAGGCTCCTTTTTTATTATAACCTGTTGATTAGAGAATTCACAAGGAAATGGTTAACTCATGCTGAAGTGTCAACCAGAGGCATTCAGATTCATCCATATGGCCAGGTGTGCTCTCCACATTTTGTCAAATGGTGTTTTGCTGAGCACCACTCTGCTGTCAGCCTTCCCAGCCCCATCTGATTTTCAGGACCTGCCTCCCTCTGATGCCCTCTCCAGGCATGTTCTGTACACCTGCAATTACCCCTACTCATGGAGTCACAGACTTCTCTGGGTTCTCCTTCTAGGTGTCTCCCATCAGGAGAGAAGTACTAAGATTTTCAAGCTCAGAGTGAGTTGTCGGGGGTTTAGTTCTTTTTTTAAAAGTCCAATAGCAGCTATCCTCTTTCTCTTTACACAGTCTACAGCTTCTCAAGGGACAAAGCAATTGGATAATTCCTCCATCTCAGAAGGATCCTGTACTTTCCCACCACACACACTCCCATCTCTGGAGGTAAATGCAGTGAGTGTGGGCAGCGTACACAGAGCACTAAGGGCTAACCAGATCAGCAGTGCCGTAAGGAAAAAATATGACCTGCCTGAAGGAAGAGAAGCTCAGCTTTGAATAACCAGAGAAGCAGTTCTTAACATTACTGTCTCTGAAGAGAGCAATGACTGAATGGTCTGGCCAATATTTGTTGGTGTGGTTTATCATTAGATTAAGTTTTGAGGTTAAAATGAGTGTTGCTGAGAGAAATTCAGATACTTGGAGGTTAGGTGTTTGCTTTCTTATTTACTTCCATTGCCCCAGCCACAATAGACACAGGCCAGGTACAACCCCCATGAACTTTCCTTTGGTGGGTTTGGGTTTTTTGAGTAAATCCCATAACTGCCGGCTCTGACACTCCTGACTATAGATTTTCACTTCTGTGAGTCATTTACCTCCACCTACACATCTTGCTGCTGGTTTCCTGTGGAGTCAAAAGGAATTTGGTCATTTGCTCACAGTTTCTGAATCTACTGAATTTCTAAGCTCTTGAAAGTCCCAGACAAGTGGTCATCTGCTGTATAAACCTTCTTGACGTCTCACATTCATGCTGGTTGCACTAAGCTCGCTGAGATATATTTCACAGTGACAACACAGGAAATCAGGTGCATCCTGGGTATACTTGGATTATTAGTCTATAAAATTCTGTATAAAGCCCGAGTAGTTTGATGGACGTAGGGCACAAGTTTACCTCTTTTCCTTTCCACACAGCACCTATAGATTCACAAAAATATCTATCCACCAAAGAGAAAATTGTTTGCTTTTCTAAACTCATTTAAGGATTTCAAATCTATAATCAATTTCACCTTCTGTCCTACTTTGCCTCATGCCTAAAAGATCTTTTCCTGCAATGTCTAGCATATTCACCACTCTCCTTTGCTAAATAACTTAATAATGTGTCTGTTAAATACTTCCCTTCAAAATCCATTTTTCCACTGCTTTGACCAGTTTTCCTCTTAATGCCCTAGAAACACACCTGCCAACACTAGACTTCTGGTCCAACATGCTCATTTTGCAAAATTTCTACTGCTGCTAAAAGGACAGGCACAGGATATCCTGCAGGGTACCCTGCTCAGAGGATCAAACAACAGCTGCAGGAGGATTCAAGCAGGGAGTGCCCGACTTTTCAGGAGGGAAAGCCAGCCTGCAAGAGCAAGATGCTACTGGCCTCTCCAAGTGGCATAGAGAGAGGGAGCAGGAGGCTTTGCAGGAGCAGGCAACCATAAGAACCAGACTCAGCCTATCTGCCAAGTCTACCACTTTCAGCATTTGAAATGTTGGCAGGTATGAAGCCAGAGCCTGGTTTCAAGAGCACTTGTAACACCTTGGACTTCTCTCACACCTCCGATGTTCACTGACAGCTCTCATTAAATTAATCCCTATAAAGCAGGGGGGATTTGGACAATTTTGCCACTCTCTCAGAAGGTGTTACACCTCTACTTCACCACCATTAAGAAGCCTGGCCACCCAGTCTCTTGTCCCAGAAAAACCAAGTACTCGAAAAAAGAAATCCCATCAACAGAATTCTAGGAAAAACAAGGTTGCCCAGGGAAGTCTAACCAACAGCTAACTCTCATGGACTCAGAATAAACAGAGACCTACAAGAAGACATCATAAAGTTAACATTTTAATGGACACTGAGGGAGACATTCTTATAAAATCCAAAACAGTTGCAGCCATAGGATATATCAATTTCTTTAGAAGGAAAGTTTCCCATACAATGATTTAAATCTCTGTAGTTGAATTTTGTTTTTTAAGTTTCTCACAGGTGATGTTTGTATGTGCTGTCCTTGGACTGGCCCTTAGGCTATCAGTGAACATGTTGCCTTGGTTAAACCATTTCTAACTCTGGATGGAGATAAAAATCTATTCACCACCATTTTCAAGCTAAAAATGTTCAGACTCTGCCTCAACTCCAAAAATTACTTCATGAAAGTATCTTCTGCCAAGAGATCATGAGGTAAAATTAATGACATTAAATTATTTGTCTGTCTTCTCCTTTTGCTTCTACAATGCCAAACTATCCTTTCCTCTAATACATATCATCAGAAAAGCAGCTAGAAATAAACTTGTGAAAGTCCTGCTGTGATAAGCTGATGAGACACAAGGGATTCTGGAGAGCATGACTTGTCTGCAGTGATGGCAGAAAAATCCTATATTCACCTTGCCAGCATCTTTTGCTGGAATAACTAACCCCTTTATTTTACACAGTAAGGCTCAGTCACATCTGAGAAGCCTTATTAGCCACCAGGAACTAATAAAAAATAGCCTGAAAGTGAAGTATTCTCTGTCCAAGAACGTGACCCCTTCAGACAAGTTGTCATGGAACATGGAACATGGACAACTCACCAAATAAACTTTTGTGCTGCTGACCCCTGGAAAGCCAGACATAATAGAGAACACATGCAATCACTCCTCCTGGATACCAAAGACAACTTTCATAACTAATCAAAGAGCAAAAGTCTCCTTTTCAAGGATACATTTTACTGTAGATTATGACTTATTTAAAGATTTAGAAACTTTGGTTAGGGGCCTTTTTAGGTATTTTGTTTAGGTATGATGCACAGGACCTCACATACATATCTTAGCCTTTAGCTGTTAACTATACCCAGAATTTGGATTCACCAGCTGAAGAAGGAAAAGTAACTTAATCGGACTGATTCACAGCTTAAACCAGAACATTTTCAGTTGTCAGCTTCTCAAAAGTTTTTATTTTAAGGAATAACAAAAGTCAAATTTTTCTTTCTCGGTAAATGAGAAATATTGCCATTGAAGGATATTTTTAATTCTTTGAAAAATCTGAGGACCTCAGGTTTAAAAACACACAGATTTAATGAAATTAAACTGCTTATACATGTTTAAACTGGATTTTGAGCGTAAAGTTTTAAACATTTCATGCAGTCCAGGCAGAGCTAGTCAGCAAACCTTTGTCAACATAAACATATTTTGCTGTATTAAAAGTCAGGTTGGAGAATTTTCATTAGATTTGTGCATTCTACTTTTGACCCAACATAAATCAAGAGCAAAATACCTTCTCACTTGGAGAAAAACACATTAAAATAATCTCTGCCAAACCACTGCAATTAGAGGTGGAATATAGCCCAGAATTCCAAAACTCAAAATCTATGGATTGCATGGAATAGAAAGCAATAATAATAATTGCTTTCTATTCCATGCAATCCATAGATTTAGAATCAACTAAATCTATGGATTGCATGCAACTTTTATTTAGAATCATACCCACTTTAAGAAGCTTTAGTGATTCTAAAGCTTCTTAAAGTGGGTATGATTCTAAATAAAAGTTGTTTGTTTCATTTTCATTTGAACCTGTAGATGCTGCATGGAGGAGTAACTACTGAAACATATGAACATATGTACATTAATCATGTTCATGTTGATTCGCATGTAGCTAGAAGAAAGAATGTAAAAAATTTGGTATTCTTGTATCTCTGAAAAGCAAGCAAAGGTAAACCCTTCAGTGGTTTAAGAGCTAAAGTGCATCTAAAATATAATGGCGCAAAGGCATCTGTGTTGAAATAAGCATAATCAAATCCAAGGAGATAGCAAACGTTTATGTGGATGCTGTTTCAGATGAAAAGCCTGGACTATTTTTAACTATTAATCACTCAGTTATTTGCATATTTGTATCAGAAAATAACTGAGATCAAGTCCCTTTAACTGTATGTTTAATTTAAAATTATGAACCTAATAAAATATCTGAAAAAATAAGGCAAAGCCACATTCTTTATGCTGTGTGGCTGATGGCTTTCTGATGGTCAGTCTGAAACCTGTGCCAGCAGTTTGAGGGGATGTTGTCATCTTTTAGACACACCCACTGCTGAGTACCCGATCTTTTTTTTTTTTTCAAGTTTTACTTTATTTTAATTTTTTATATGGAAATGGTCACCGTGATGGAAAATAATTTATTCTCGGCTTGCTTTGCAGTTCTGCCGCAACATTTCAGCTATGTGCAGCTTATCAACCCCACAATTAATACAATTGGGAGTGAAAAACTCATCAAATTCTTTGAGTTGCCAAAGTGGAAACTGGAGACAAAGACCATTGTCATAAAATGGAATTGTGTAAGGGTTTTAGTAGTCACATGGTACAGAATAAGTTCCTTCTCTCAAAGTGTTCTGGAGACACCTGTGCTTTCCTGCACTAGGGAATTTACAAAGGATTCAGGGCAGGAAAACTGGCTGAGGCAGGACGTATTTCTCCTAACCAATTTACCATTGTATTAAAGTTGCTTTTTCCAGCCCAGTATCAAAAAGATTTTTAATTTTTTTTTATTCCTGACACCCTCAGAACAATCAGTGCAATCACAATTACTTTGACAGGCATGCTGGAATTGGAGTAGGCAGAAAATGGCCTTAATGGGAATCTTTTACAAAGCAGCTGTTAGAGTGTGGTAACAAGACTCTGAATAAATGGCAGCTACATAACTTCCCCTAATCAGATTGGAGCAATCAGCCTGAAAAATTTTCCCATATGTTGAAGAGTGGAGCTTAGGCCTAGGGTTATGGCAGGGACACAGGCCATGGTAAGGTTACAAAGTCTGGCTACAATTAAACACTCACTGCAGAAATTGTGATGATGCTTCGGGGAGCTATTGCACTTTAGCCATTTGTAATTGCACGTTCGGAAATTACTCACTCCAAAATTACTCGGGGCCCAGTTACATGGTTTACAAACATATGTTCTCAGAGAGAGGGAAAAACATTATCCTTCCAATGGGCACCGTTTATAGATCTTTTTTATGGTTATTAATGAAATGTAACTTTGTGAGATTGTTTACTAATAAGTTCATGTGATTTTTAGGGAGTTCTATTTATCATTAATTAAATAATTAAGGCACATTTCTGCCTAACAGGGTCAAATCTGCAATTCTTGCAGTCTTTTAATGCTCTGGTTTAATGCCTCTCCTGTCAGCACTCATTGAGTAACCCAGACAGAGCATTTCTTCTTAGTGGTGGTATTTCTTAGTTGTTTGCAGACTGCACCACACTTCTGCGGGTCACGTTATCTAGAGCAGGATATGTGGGCTGGCACCTGATCTGTGTATCAGTGCTGCCACTTCAGATATATTTTAGGGCTGATAAAGTGTGAAAGTTATGTGGAAAATTAGCATGTCACAAGCTTTGTAATTATACAGCTTTTTATGAATTTAATGAAGAAAGACAAGGCCTTCAGGGTGTCTCTTTTTACTGGTAGTTAATACAAGGAAATTTTCCATTATGTTCCAAAGCCTATCCTTCCTGCATTTCTGAATTCTGGGAAATAGGCAGCAAACCCAATGTGCTTTACAGTTCTAGAGAGCAAGATGTACTGGTGACTGACAGCACTAATGACCTGTCCCCTTTATTGAACGTGAAAGGAGAAGCATAAGGCACCAAGTATGTTCCTAGTACAAATGGAGCTGATCAGCAAACCAACAGGAGGAGGTAAGAATAATTTCAAAAAATGCAATCCCTTTTCAAATGCACTTGGTGTGCACACACACACTCTTGGTGCTTCAGAAAGATGGAGAGATGCAGTGTTTGATATGCTGTTTGGACACTTCGCTCTTCCTCTTCAGCAGGACCTCCAGTAGTTTCCAAACAATGTTTTGAACAAAGAATGAGGCATGATCCTCTATATCTCCTGGGAGGTTCTAAAAGTGAGAGAATTTTTCCAGTGCTGTGGGCCACTGTTAAGATCTTCAGTGTTGTCTCATGACAGAAACTGAATGCAAAAACATACAAATGAACAGCTACATCATTTGCTTTAAACAGAGTAGATGTGATTCCCCAAGCTTTTATTTATTTATTTTAGCTTCCAACAGAGGTGCAAAGTTATGTAACTTGGGGAGGAATTTGGAAAACAAGTTGCTCTCCTGTAGATGACTGAAGTTGGAGGTGAAATGGCCTTCATCATCTCCATGCACAGTCAGGAAACAAAAGTTGGCTCCTTGAGAAGGTAGCTCAAAATGGTTTGAATGAACGTGGTTTGGCATGGGAGCACACTCAGGGCTGGGATAACACCTATGAGTGTGTGCACTTTCCCATGAGCCAAGGAGCTCCCTGTGAGTACCTGTTTCTCCCTTGCTTCATGTGTAAAATATGTTGGTCTTGCCCTTGCAAGTGTTCCAAGTGGCATAAACTAATGTAAGATTCTGCTTTGGGATTTAGATGCTTCAGTCTCTCCTTCTGTTTTGCAGCAAGTAGAGTAAAATCTTAAATTCTGTAAATAAAAGTTAGATTCTGTCAATAATGTGCCTGAATTCATTTAGTAGGCCAAATATTTTAGCTTGTTTTTTTTTTCACAAGAATTTTTAAAAATAATTTTACAATCTTCTTATTCAAAAAGAAGTTGTTTTAGCTTGCTTGTGTTTTCTCACATGGGACTTTTTTTGTCTCATTCTCATTCTTTCTATGGGCTGAGATACAGTAGGTGGGCAGGATGCCATTAACAAGTACTTGTACTAATATAGTCCCGATACCGATTGCTACACTTTTTATTGGAGACCGTAGATACTAGCTTTGGATTTCAATTTCATCTGGAAGGATATGTTGGGTGACAAAATTGTACATGTTGCCTTCTGGAGAAACAGCACTGCACTTTATCCTTCTTTTTTTATTAAAAAAAAGAAGAAGAATTAAATTAAAATTAAAGAGAAAAATTAAAAAGACTCCTGCTAAGATCATGCTTCTAATTAAAAATATTAATACAGAAAATTATTTTGTTTTTTTTCCTTTTCAATCTTTCTTTCCTTTTACTATTGTGAAAAGGATATGAAGAAAAAGCAATTCAGGTTTTGACAAAGTATCTTAAATCCCTGTTTGGTGAGAACATTCAAACAAAAAGGATATTTGTATCTTTCAACAGTGCTTATTTAATTTTCACCCTATTCTGATGCTAACACAAGAAAAGGAGTGACATAAATAGTGCATACTTCAGTGTAGACAGCTTTCTGGCTCAGAAGCCATTTCCAGGACATGTCAAGCACAAAGAGCACAGTCGATGGCTTCTGGAGCCAGGCAGCTGTCTACACTAGGGCTCACTCTCCTGTTAATACCAGTCTAGTGGAATCAGTGCCTCTTCAGATTTTAATCAAACTACCTGAAATGCTGCTGAATACTGTGTGAGCTGTGGGACAGAAGGACTTAAATTGTTTTCAGCACTATTCAGACGTGGTCACTGTTGACACCAGTCGTCAGCAGCCAGTACTTTTCCTAGGGTACATGAGGCCCTAATGTCCTCACAGCTTGAAAATCATTCATTCTCACAACACCCACTCATTCTTCTTCATGTGGTATGCTTTCCTGAGAAAAAAAATAAATAAAAAGAGATAGTCCAAATAAAACAATACTTGCATTAAAAAACATGGCTATTCACAAGGGTTGTATAAATGTACTCATTCGTAAATTGGTTATTAAGATTTGAAAACTTAAAGAGAGACACAGTCTGTGGTTGTTAGATGTGTGGATTTCTCTCTCCCTCTTAGAGAAAAGAAAACATTTATATTCAGCTTAAAATTGTTTTTGGAACTAAGCTGCAATTGTGCATATTCATTGAAAGAGAGTGGAAAGAGAGTGGAATAGTCGTCTGTCACCCGAGACCCCCAAATGTAAATGAACGACACTTAGAAAGAAAGCACAGCTATCCATCCTACTATCCATCACTGAGGTGTTAAGGTTAAAATGTATCCCCCTCGGTACTATGTCTAGTATTTGTGTAATGTGAGGAAAGTGTAGAGCTAGACCATAACCTGATTCTCCAGTGCTTACCCACACAAAGCTTTTCAACACCCTGGATATGTGCCAGCAGTAGAAATCAGGGCTGTTTCTAGCTGAACAAAGCATATTGAGTGACACAGGCAGAACCCCACATGTGAGTGGGTATATGGGCTCTTCTTGTCTGGGGATCATTCTTGCTTCAGAACTACTTTACCCCTTGGTTTTTGCCCAGCCACTAAGTTCTCTGACCAGATGCCAAGGATGGAATTCCCAGCTCTTGCACCTACAATCTCCCAGGGTCCTTCATCTGACCGCTGTGGTCTGTGTGGGCATGTCCCTCTCTGAGGGGAGGGAGGTAGGGCTGCCACCCATCTTGCTGATGGATCTCACACAGTGCCCAGTCACAGCAGAGGCAGTAGCTCTGGACTTGGCAGCCACATCAATTCAGGGAGTCTTGATGACTTAGAAGGAAAAAAGGGATCTTCAGACAAGTCTTCACATGCAAAATAGTGGCTTCTGTTTGCACAGACCAGGCAAGTTTAATGTAAAACACTCTGGTAATGATTTGAATAACTCCTAGTAAATGTAATATGAGGGGGTTGTGGGTGAGGATAGTGNGAAAAAAAAGATTTTCTGTCTGAGTTAATAATGAGGAAATTTACAGCTGGTCAAAATTCCACAGATTTTCCTCCTTTAACAATGTTGATGCATGTGTTAAAACTGGTGGGAGCCACAACCACAGTTTTCATTACAGCTATTGAAAAAGCTAAGCAAAATGGTGGTAAAAATAGCTACATTCATAGACATCTTGTCTACCCTGTGGTTCCTACCAGTGGGAATTTTTTTTCTTATTTGCACACTTACGCAAATCAAATCAGGAGTATAGTATGGACATGAGGTATTTTACAACCAAGTTAGAAGGGCCAGCCACTTCTTTGAATGGTATGTTTCCAGAGTTTAGACAAAGCTTAAGGAATTGAACTAGCAATGAAAATGAATCCCTGGTTGATCATAGTACTTCTGAAATGGTACCTAAGAGTTTTGTCTGGTCTGCTGTATTCCTTGCTTTTATTTCCAGCTTGTTCAATGGAACCTCTGACTGCAAGAGATTCATCAATTTTTGTGTATGTGATCCAACTTAGAGTAACTCAATTGAGAGTTTTACCTGAGTAAAACCTGCAGGAACATGGTTTAGCCTTACACTAATATCAGTTTCAAAATCCATCACATTTAAAAATCAGAAAGATTTAAAATGCATAGATATCTTAATTTTCATGCCACTCTGGGAAGATCTTGGCAACTAAACATACCGAAAGTTGCAATGACTGTAGGTCAGGAAGTTTGATAATTAGTGGTTAAGAAACAAAATACTTCCTCATCTTACACACCTACCTAAATTTCTTCAAGGAAAATGAGCAACTCTATTTGCCTAATTACCACTTACACAAAGGGGAAAATACTATTCAGCTCTTCAGATGAAATTAATAACTTCATGGCCAGCACATAAAACATTTATTCCAATTGCTCCAGTTTCTAAGAAACAGAAGCTGAAACTTTCTCTTTTATAACAACAAGAAAGGATGTTGAGTACAAATTTTCCCATGAAGTTGTGCAAAGTCTTCAATAAGTTAGTGTATTTGTCTGTTTATATAATGTACTGAACTATATTTCCCTTGGTATCCTCTTCAAATGTCAGGTTAGTTCTGTGCTGTGTAACCACAGGAAAGAAAGGAATAAGAGGCAAAATCAGTCTACAGAAGAAAGCCATTTACCTCTACTTGCATGTGAAGTTAATTTGCTCCAAGCACTAGAAACACTATCACATCTCATCTGCCTGAGATCGGTTTGGATCCCCCCAACAAAGTGAAGAACTGTTGTTCCATTCACAAGGAGATGGTTTCTCACTGGACTCTTACTCAGATACTCCTGTTGTCTTGGTTTATTTTTTTCATAAAATCAACAGCCTCTATCAGTGTTATTTTGGAAAACTAAGAATTTAAGGAAGATAGAAGATGCAGCCAACTCTCACAATAAAAACTCTCATCTTAAACTCAGAGTGCAAAGGAGTTTTTTGTGGACATTGTTAGGAGATGCAGTAGTTTTTACCACCCTGACAATACACATATATTCCTTGCAGGTGTCCTCCAATCATCTCTCTTTCATTCAGTGGGCTCTTCCAAGTTGTGGCAAATCTCAGGCTCCAGACCTCTGGCCTGGATGAGAGGAATAGGATCTTTACATCTTCCTCTGTCTCTGGGGAACCCTTGGTGGAGGTGAAGTGAGAGTAGCTCAGGTGAGATCAGAGTGGAAAGGTACAGTGGCACAGGTGTTGGAAACCTGTGAGCTCCACCAACTCCAGCAGGGCAGCACGCATTAATATAAGCTGGCAATGAGTCCTCAACAGTACTCTGTGATTCTATGCTGTCCCCCACACAGGTTGTCATCCGCTCCTACCACCTCCCAGAACAGAACTCATCTGCCAGTTGAATACATAAGACTTTTTTTCCCCTTTAAAATCCTGGTTTCTCTCCGCACTTCAGAGCAGTAATAACTTCAAAGGATTTACACAAGAGACACCAATGATAAGCTTTGGTTGAAGATGCTGACTTCAGCAAAGACACTGAAGGTCTTAGGGCTTAAGTTCTCTGTGCTAATATATTAATGATAATTCAATATTTACAGCGTGAAAGCTTAAGCTTCTTTTTTTTTTCCTTTTTATTTTTTTAAGGAAAACAACACATATTGTGCAGCAAAGGCTAACATCAAAAATTTTCAAGGCTGATTGCAGTTATGTGTTATCAGCACCACTGTAAATTTAAGGGGCTTTTTGGAAATATTTTATCACTGGTAGGGGAAAGGGCCAAAAACTGCTTGCTTTCTCACAGCCAATAACCTTCCTAAAGTTGGAAGAACTATTCATTTGAGCCTGGGAAAAAGCTTTGTTCCCCAGATATGAAATCTTACAGATTACTAAAACTCCAAGGGTTGCTAGTAGGCAAAACAGCTCCTCTGTAAAACTGTGTGTCTGAAAGTATGTTTGAGGTACCCAAGCACTCCAGAAAATGTGCATTGAGAAGCTTTGCAGTGGGAATGCTGCCTGCCCTTCCCCAGAGGCAGTGTGACACAGAGGCACCAGTATCCTTCCACTACATCATTCTCAGCTGCAGTGCAGCAACTGGAGAGGAAAAAATTTATTTCCTGTCCCCTTGGTTGACAGACTTCCAGTCACAGCTGCCAGCAATAACTGAAGTGTTATGGCGATTTCAGATTTCAGTAACTCCACAGTCACAGTGAGTATCAGTTGACATGAGCTCACATACTCACCTATCATCACCACATAGCCCTTTTTAGGTTAATAAAAAGCAAAGACTGGACAAGTGAGGAAGGAGGCTCCAGAAATGAGAGAGCTGGAGAAGCCCTCTGCTTCGTTACTGTTTATCTGAGTGACTTTGCCTAACCATAGAGCAATGGAGCAGTATTCTCAGCATGATTTCCATGTTGTCCTGCCCAAGAGAGCAAGGTGAAAAAACTAGGTTATTTGAAGGAGTGGCATCCATTGCAATTGATGCATTTGATGTCCATATAGTGTATGATACTTTTATACACAGAGGGTCTCCAGCTGAAAAGTCAGGCATCCCAGAGCATCAGGAGTTAGTCCTCTGCACATAAAAATCCTCTGTGCCTAAAAACCTGTTTCCCTTGCCTAAATATATCAGGGCAGAGGCTACCCGAGACTGCACATTTCTACAAAAGGGCAGTTGCACTACTAGCTTAAGTGTCTAGTGAAGTACCTGAAAGAGGTGAAATATATTTAGACCTTAGTGAGCGTAGACAGATCTCCCTCACTTAGTGTTTGTTGCTAATATTTAAAATATAGCGAATAAAACTTTGCCACCTTGAAGGAGAGTTATGTGTGCCTACAAGAAGGATGGTGACATGCTTATGGACTGCAGGATTAGAGATTACAGGAGCACCTTAAAATCAGGAATACTATTAAGTGGGTACTTATCTTTACTTAGCTGTGTTGCCATCAGCAGTAAAGCATAATATTTTATTCTTAATCTACATTTTAATTCAAGCTCGGGTTTTGTTGGGTTTTGGTTTTGTTTTGTTTTGGTTTTTTTCTTTTTTTCCTGACAGTGAGATTTTTTTCTTCTCTTTTCTTTCAAAGCTTCCTTAAGACAATGGAAATGACACAGATCTCACTGGGCAGAATTCAAATTGAGGTCTCTGATATGCTACAAGCAACATTTAAACTTTGATCATCAGCTTGTCCAACTTCTGTTATTCTTGATTTCATAGTGGATGAAAGGAAAGTAGTCTGAGCAAAAAGTGCTTTATGCAAACTATATCACAAAATCCGATTAACAATTAAATGATGAATTTTCCTATGTTAACTTTCTTCTGAACCAGGAAATGACTGCTTTGCAAATGGATATTTCCAATATTTGGGAGGAAGAGTCTCCTTGTAAAAGCCTCATGTTAGAGTTCCATGTCTGGGAACTATTTACTAGTCAGAGGTTAATAATTCATTAAAAAATCATATTTGCTGAATATACCTATCCATTCATGGACTTTTTCTGCACAAACTGATTTTGTCAAATATATTCATTATTTTAAAAAAGCATTCATTATTCTGTAAATTCTTAAACAGCACGTAGATTATGCACTGTTCATCTCTACCAAAGTCTCAATATATTTTGAGGTGTGAAATTACGGTTATATGATATACATTCCTGTGTCCTGGCTAGATGAGAATCATCTTATTTAAGCAAATGCTTGCAATTGCCAGTTTCTCTCTTGCTCTGTAAATATTCTGTCCTCCGTCTGTCTATATATTTGCTATGTAACCACCAAAAACAAGTACAAAAAGGCATAAACTTACTTAAACCCTCTCCAAAACAGAAGACTGAAATTATCTTGTTTACTCCAGAACTGAACTAAGGATCATTACATTAAGGTTTTAAAAAGAAAGATAGCATCTAGTTAATGTAAGTCAGAGAGTGAACAGAAAAAGCTGTCTTTGCCTGATTATGAATTTCACTACAGAGACAAAAAAGAAGCAGAACTTTTTTTTTTATTTTCACCTGCACATTTTGTGGTCTTGTCAAGATTTACTTCCAGCTCTAGCAAAATGAGTTATAATCCCAATTTGCCCTTGTAAAATTTGATATACAGCTTTAAAACATAGGCCCTGGTCTCTTACAGAAGTATGAAGGAAATAATTTTCCAACATGACCTTCTGAAATGTTCATATAACCATCCAAAATCCAAGTTTCTGAATAAGAATCTAAAAGTGCATGTCCAAGGTTTCCTTAGCATAAGGATCTTTAAACTGTGCATCGTATTAAAATTTTAAAGGATGCTTCATTGCTTACATATCAATATTGAGGAATGCACCAATGAGCTTTTCTGAAATTGAGATTAACTTCAAGACTCTCACAATGTGAATAAGGTGTTACCTGGGGAAATCTTACTGAAATGAAGATGACATGATAATGTCCTCTTTTCAGTAAATGAAATTACATATCGTTAGAAAAACACATGCTTTTGGGTTGAGCAGCTTTCTGATGTTATCTGTAAAATACACAAACCTACTTTTTGCTCACTTAGAGAACAGATAATTCTTCTTGGCTCATTTATGTGCCATGAATCATATCATATTTGCTATACAGAGTTACAGTTCATGGAAGGGGCAGACAGCAAGACAAGAAGAGCAGGAAATGATCCAAATAATCATTAGTTAGTCCCTGGGTGGAAAACTCAGAAAGGGTCACTTGCATAAGCTAAAAACTGTAGACCACATCGTGCCAGAGAACTCCTGCTATTTCATGGAAAGCTAGCAGACCCTGTGGACATTGCAGCTATCAGCACTTATGATTGCATTGTTTGTGAGCACTGAACCACCTACAATTCTACAGAAAAATAGTAATGGTGAGCTAGTACATGTATCATATAGCCCAGCTGTATTAGTCTCTTAAGTCCCACTTTTCTAGAGGAGAAATATAAGTACCTGCTCCAAGTGTTCCTAGCCCACAAGAGCCTAGGACACCATAAAAGAGGGCCATCCTCACCTTCAGGGATGATTTGTAGGCAAAGCCAGTAGAAAAGGCCATGGCTAAACATTCCTTGGCATTCTTTTCAGTGTATGCTAATGGCAAACTTAAAACGCTTGTACCTAAATTTTTCCTTGTGCATCTGCCTGTTTCTGAAACTACTGTTGAGATTCAACATTCCCAGTTTGGAGTACATGACTGAGTAGCATTACTGAGTAGTGTTAAGTAGCAAGATTTAGAGCTTGGATAGTTTGCCATGGAGAAAATGAAGAACATAGAACCACAAGCCCCAAAACTGCTGAACAGCTGAGCAAATTAAATCTGTGTCTACAAGGAGATTCACTTGTTGTGCTCTTACTGCGGTGGTGAAGAAGATTTTTATGAACTGGATAACAAGAGAAATGTTTTTTCTGGCTAAAGACAGCTAAGAGAATTCTAGGCTCAAATCAGCTAAAATCTTGCTCAACTAAAAAAATTAAAGAGGAGCCACACATCAAAAAGAGAAGTGTTAAAAAATGCTGAGAGCAGAAACCTACTATAGGGCAGCACTTGTTCACAAGCAGAGGAGCCTGATGTTCTCTTTGCTGAGGAGAAATGCACTGCAAACTAGAGCATGGAGAGTCTAACAAGCCCTGAGCCCAGAGCCTGTATGGGCCAGGCCACCTGATGACCCACCTAAAAAGAACTAATTACTTTTCAATATGTGAAAAGAAAAACTGGGTTATTAAAGGGCTTTTGAGTTTTGGAGGGAGATGCTGAAGTATATATGTAGTCAGTAGTAAAGGAATGTTAAAGTTAACAAAATATATTGATGACAATGATCTGTCACAAACATTACAACATAAAGTCACTGCATGTTAAGCTTCATTGTGGTGGCTAAAGGTGAAATAAACACTTAGATGGAAGGTGATGGTCATCCAGGTATATGATAAAGGTTAGCTTCTCAAATCTAGCAAAGATTATAAATCTTATGAAATTCATTATAATTATGGAAATTATGTGAGAAATGTGCATAAGGTATGTAAATGAAAATTCAATTTTTCAAAAATAGTTTATTAGTCCACCAGAAAACTTGTATTCCTTCTTCAAGACATAGTTCAATTCTGTGTAAAAATTAATCCTGAACCACAAATGACAGTAACTTTACTCAGCATTTATATATAAATGCAGATAACATATAAAGTACATATATGTGGTTTTAATTACTCTGTATTATGTATGAAATATATGTATTCTGTCAAAATATTTTATATTTGGAATTAAGTGTCTGAAATAAGTGGCATGAGTTCATGTACATGGGGAGTAATAGCAAGAATTTCTTCTAAGGGCTAATCAGTTTCAAATAAAAGGGAAGAAGAGAGACACATTTATGCCAAGAAGGCTTCAGTGAGATATATTTCTGTCAGTTTGTTTCCCCTTTGCCTTCAAACTATTCTGTAATGCAAAGCTATCTTGACTTCAGTAGTGCTTTGACTCTGTTACTCACAGGTGATTTCGTGAACAAACGAGGGAAATATCAGTGGTGAAACAGTTATTGGATGGGGAAGTTTATTGCAAGAGTAATTATAAACTGCCTACTGATCCATATTTTTATTAACGACTTCAATAAAAGAATTGCAAATGCATTAATTGAGTCTTCCTATTAAGCCATCTGGAAAGGAACACATCAAGTTGGAGGTCACAGTTAAATTTTAAGATTGATAAAGTGAAGAAGTGTTCAGGAAAAAAAAATCAATGCATGCTTCAGCAAAGCAAACTGCAGATTTCTACCCAATGTGGACATAATCAAGTGGTAGATGGAGAATGATCTCTGATTTTAGTGTATTACAAAATGGCAAAAAGTCAAATTTTAGAAACAAACTCTTAATAAATTTGTGTGAGTATTAAGAAAGCTTGTTATTACTTGAGTAATCACATTATAAAGCAGTCTTCCAGATGGAAGAATGAGATAAAAAATAACCTTGTGTTACTCATTTAACCTGTTTCAGTTGACTCAGTATTTAAATGGAGATAGCAATATTAATTTAGCTCATCAGAATATCAAATAGCTTAATTCTATAAATCTTTTAACATAACTTGATCAAGAATATTTCTAAGTATTCTGACCTACAATGTAATGTGATACACAGATGTCTGTATACCTATATTAGTGTTGCTACAGCTCTGTGATCACCTGTCATAACCCTCAGTAAGATGGCACAGCTCACTCCTGAGATGCTGAGTGCACTCCCTGTCTTAGTGGATGTTTTAAGTTTCTTCTAAAACATAGATTCTGTCTTATTGCAGTTTTTTACTTGCTGCACCTTTTCCCTTCATTACAAAGAGTTGGAGACTGCAGTTTCTTTATTGTGTGCTATGTATTTTGTCTGAGGCACTGGGTCTGATTTTGACATCTCTTCCACTTCGGAGTGATCTCTCAACTAAACGATAAACAGGGCTTTAAATCTGAATGTTTGAATTAGCCACAGGGATTTTAAATAGACTTTTTGACCTACGACTGTAAAATTCTATGTATTGTTATACACCTCTCTGTGGGACCGTTTGATCACTTTATTATTTATAGATTAAAGAACATTGTTGCTAATTAATACTGTTCTAATTGTTGGCACTGTATACGTGCTTGCTTTGATGTTTTTTTGATCCTGTATTTTGGGGATTTCACTTACTACTTTTTTTTGGATGATTTGGGATTTTGGAACCTGCATTTTCAAGCCCTTGTTTCATTTTCTTATTACTGAGGTCTTCTCTATTCTAACTTCTTTGCTTCTCATCATGCAATTCCTTTTTCTTTTTAATCGAGTCTTATGAAATGGGGCAGCCCCAATTAAATCCTCAACGCTACACAAGTAGATTCATTTTTCATTGTCTTCTGAAAAAATGTACTAGTACAAAGGTTAATACTTAGTTACCTATATGACATTAGCCTTGTATTGTAGCTTGTTAAGAGGAGTGCAGTTAATGCAATACAGCAATTTCAGGCTAATCAAAAAGGGCAAGCTAGCAGTCTGCTAACATTTAAGTTCAGTCCTCTGATGAAGTATTTCTCCCACAATCTCTTGGATGCACACTTTTCAGAGCAAGTAAAGTCACATCATGGGAATTTCTCTCTCACAGTCTGCCAGATGAGCATTTGAGTACATAAGGTCAGACTGCGTGGTTGAATCAGTTTCTACTGATCCTAAAGTCAGTGAATGATTCCATCAAAAATCCCAACTTTTGAATTCCTTGAACACAAATCTTTGCATTAGGCATATTACTAGGAAGATACTGAAACATATAGTTAATACACATATCTTTGCATGACTATTTACACCCATTAAGTAATGTGTTTTATTAATTAAATATGACCACCATAAACTAATTGAAATGTTGTTTGGTTTGTTCCTTCCTTTTTTTTCTTTAATGATCAGCAAAAAATTGAAGCTTTTCAACAGAAAAAATGCTTTATGCCTGGTTTTATGATAAAATTTAACACCTACCATCCAATACCAGAATTCATATACACCACAAGCATTCTTAATTTTTACAGCTAGAGAGAACGTGATACTACACTTTTAAAAGTACAAAAATAATTGTACATAATGTCTCAAACAAGAATATTATAAGGCATTAGGCAGACAACTACAGTTAAGTTATAATTAGTTCCATTGTGAGTTTCAGCTTCAAAGAAACCCAAAACTTCTAAGAAAAAATTCAGCTGACTCCACCAAGCTTTGCCTATATGCTATGGCCTAGATCCACTAAAAGAATTAGGAGCCTAACAGCCATTGTGAACATCTAAGTCCAAAATGAAGATCTTCAAAGCCCCAGCTGAGCTGCTGCCTCACCCCGAGGGAAGATGGTTGTCTTCCCATGGCACCTAAGTTTCTGCTAATAATGTTCTCTAGATATGTTAGACCACATCTAGAAAGACAGGTAGGTGTCTCTAGCAGGAATTAGGAAAAAATGTTTATGTCTCTTTATGTTTACAGCAGACTGTAACCCCAATTTGGTCCATTAAGCTGCCGCATGACTTGCCAGGCACTGGTCATGGTCTTTCCTTGAAAGTTTCTGCAGGAATCATTAAACTTCTGTCTCTGCAAGTGTCCTAATGTGACTCAGTTTTGATCTTTGTCTTGCCTCTTGGTTATGCATAGTCAGCATCCAGAAACTTGTTTTTCTCTAGTTAAATTTTCTGAGGATATGTTTGCACTGCTAGCCAAGAGGTAGAAATAGCAACTTTGTGCATAGCCCACATTGCTTTACTGTTAGCATGACTCCTCGCTCTGCTTTGGACCACTCCTAGTACCTTTCCACCAGCCCACCTGCATGTGGATCTGGGGTCAGCCTACACATGCTCTAACAGCAATGCAGGCAGCACTGCACCAGCCCAAGGAGAGAGTGGAAAGCTGAGACAAAATGCTTGCAGTGGAATCTTATGGAGCTGCCTGTGCAACGCTGAATTTAATGGAAAACATTTCCAAGTCCTATCTCATCTCACACCACATACAGAATTTGGGGATCTAACGATCTAACTTTGTCCTGGGGATCCCACGAAAGAGAAGAGGCACAGAGTGTTAGATGGAGGTCCATCCAACTACATTAGATTTGCCATTTGACAAAATGAAAATTTTGTACTCTCTCACACATCTCATCCCTTGAAACTCAGCGCAGTTTCTAACAGAAGTAAAATGCAAGTCAGGGAGAATCTGAAAAACTTTAGAGAGTCTCTAACACAAGGCAGACTGTGGGTGGGTTTAACTTTTACTTCCTTTGTGCAGACCTGCAGATCACAGAATCACAGAATATTCTGTGTTGGAATAGCCCCACAAGGATAATCGTGTCCAGTTTGTAAGTGAATTGTCCACATGGGGATCAATTCCATGACCTTGGCATTATTAACATCATGCTCCATTTGCAGAAGCAGTGAAAGTGGTGAAAGGTAGAGGAGCCAAGTGCCAAGACTGAAGTCTTAATCTCAGAGAATAATATGTAGAAGCTGCCCAGAAAGACCCACAATCTTATTGCCCTTTTTATAAGCCTTCCTCATCCACATCCAGCCTTCATCATGCCAGTCTGCTTCCTGTCTTTTCATTCTAGAAATCTGTACTCAGCTTTTTTTTTCCCCAGGAATTTTTGTGAGGTGCATCTACTAAGACTTAAATTGCCAGAATAGTCGTTAAAGTATCCCTCCATTTGACTTAGTCCATGAGGAAAACACAAAAACTTTTAGTTTCTGCGGAAAGTGGAAGTGTAGAACACAGTAAAGAAAGGAGTCCCATGACGATGAACAGTATTAATGATTAATGTTTTTGCCTGCAAAAAATGGTCTCTAGTTTTTACTCCTTTAAGTCTAGAAAGTCAGTTTGAATGAAATACTTGCATTTTATTTTTGGTGTAGGAGAAAATGGCTTGCTTATCTCTTAGTGGGGAATTTTGATAGTGGGTTTTGCTCTAACAGAAATGGAATTTAACTTTTTTCCCGTATTACACATTAACTTACTGACACCAGCAGTTCCTCCAAAAAATGGCAAAAGTTTGATCCTTTTCCCAGGTGCCAGAGTTAATAAATGGAGGGACTCTGGCTGAACTCTAGTCCCATTGAAGTTTGTAAGGAAACTGTTAGAGGTCAATAAGAGCAAAGTTAGGCCTTTGTTGAAGGCACTTGCAGTCCTCCTATTACTTACACAATATTCTCATTTAATTGGTTTTGCTCATAAAAATGGAAAATTATTTTAATATTTTAAACTTTCAGAAATAAAGATCCAGTTTGCAATACAGTAAAAATCATACACCACTGCCTCCTCTGTTCTGCTTACATAAGACTCCTTCTCATATTTATAGTCTTGTTATAATTTGGAGAATTCTCAGAATGGCTTAAATTAAAATCTTTCACATTTTAATTTTTTTTAAGTAAAGAGGAATGCACAGGCTTTTCTAGGCTAAACCTTGTAACTAATAAAACATCAAAGAAAGATGATGAAAGAGATACAAAGATAGTATATGTAAATGCTACCAAGTGATCATAGGTTATAAGAGGAATTTAGTATAGCAAAGATTTGGAATTGCCAATTGAGATTTTTAAAAAAATGAACCACTAAAATCTTACCTCTAGATTCACCAAGGAGCTGTAACTATTTCCCTCTAGAACCCTTGGAAGCTGCCTAAGTACACCTCTGCTTTGCTTTCCAATTTTAGGGCTGGTGCTCACTCCCTGCATAAGGTACACAAAAGGTGGCCCAGGCTCACCTCTGTGGTGTGTTCCTTCCACTGTTATGTCCCCAAAAAGCTGTCTCCAGTGGCACTATATGGAGCTCATGTTCAGCCAGGGTGGCTGGGTACCAAGGGCTACCGTGTTTCTGCATCTCCCCTGAGCTCTCAGGGAAAATCGGCAGAAATCTGCTGAGGGTAAACTGAGTAACTTCCAGCTCTGCTGTGTGACTGCTGATCCAAGTCCTCCACTGTCAGGCAGTCATCAATCATTTTTCCACCTCACTTATGGCCAGATTCCATTCTCAGATGTGCATTTGCAAATCCCGTTGATGTCAGCAGTTAGCTGTTTACCAAAGGAGAAGACTTTAACTCTTTGTATAGTTTTCTCCACTTTCTGGAGATCCTTTTTGCCTTTCCTGAGGCAATAAATTTCCCTTATATTTATATTTAAATTTAAATGTCATAAAACATTAAAAAGGCTGACACTGCAACATTCTTCTATCACCTCACTGAGCTGATGATGATCCCTTTGCATTCCTGCTTTGATTGGTAAGATACCCTGCTGGGAAACAGGGTATACTGGCAAACTTAGATTTACAGAAGCTTCACGGAAAAAATATCTCATGTCTTAGGACTTGCGTAAAAAGAACCAGGGAAAAGGGTCTGTAGAAAAGAAAAAAAACAAACAAAAAAAAAAATCAGCATTTCAGGGTGTCTTAGGTTGCAATGCAAGATGTAACCAAAAGTATGTATTCTATCACCATCTGTTAAAACCAGGTGGAGCAGTGTTTCTTATCTCTTCCATGACCCATATCCTCTGTTAATGGGGCAGCTGTTAAAAACAGGTGGGGCAGTGTTCTTTATCTTTTCCCCGACCCATCTTCCCTCCAGGGAGATATCGTCTGTTAATGGGTCATTGAGTCCCAGTGAATGACTGATAAAATTACATCATCCCACTGGGAGATGCTCCATCCAGGAGGAGGAGCCAAGCCTTTCCTACCTGGATATAATCTGAGATTTGGAACACCACAAGCAGCCTTTTTTCCACTGGATTCCCAGAGGAAGATCAGACCCATCTACTTCACCACAGGACCTTCAGAGGAAAACTGCACCCTTCTACAGGACCACCGCTTCAACAGAACCACATCTGTCATCCAGGAGGACTGCAGCCACCACTTAATGGGACTGCTACCAACACCCTGACTGATGGGGTGTCAGGCTGTGTTCTGACTCTGTCAGTGTTTTTGTACTACTGCATTTTACTTTAATTTTCCTATTAAGTCGTAGTTTGTATTTTTTATTATTTATACATACTAATAAAGAACTGTTATTCCTATCCTAATGTCTTTGGCTGAGAGCCCCTTTCAAAATTATAATAATTCAGAGGGAGGGGGTTTACATTTTCCAATCCAAGGGAGGCTCCTGCCTTCCTTAGCAGACATTTGTCTTTCAAACCAAGACACAAGGTATCTTGTTATGAGATTTCAAATCATCCAAAAGGCCATGTCTTTAGGGACTAGACTGTTTTAAAAAAATATAACCTAATTTTATGTGTCATAGGGCTAAGGGCTAAATTAACTTCCTGAGCATTCAGTTCTTTGGTGTATTTTTGAGGCCCAGGATGAGCCCTTGTGAGCCTACTTCAGAGACAAGTACACTGTAGTCCTGGGAATCACAATTTTGTTTTGTTGGAGTCTTTCTTCTCAAGCTAAAAATGAAATGCTCTTTATTTTCAAATGTGGAAAGTATCCTGGCTAGCTTTTAAATTTACTCTCAACAGTGCAATTTATTGCTGACTCAACAATTTCAAATAAAGTTGGAAACTTACTCTGAGATGTGGCTGAAGTGGGAAGATGTTAATCTTCAGTCCTCAGCTATTTCTACCAAATAACATTACTAGCTTGTAAAATCTAGTCCTGCAGAGCTGATTCACCAGGACAAGTCAGTCTTTCCCTAGTATGTTCTTGCATATTCTCACAGGTCATAAAGTGCTTCATGGATTATCATCAGTCTCTGGGAGGAACAAAAGAAAGTGAAGAAAAGGAAAAGAAAAATAAGGATTTGGTCATTCACAGCTCCCTTCAAGAATCTGGATTTCTTCTTTTAGAACATAACTTTCAATTAGCTGGATCTGATTTGGGGCCAGCCGCTGAATCCTCTCACTGCAGGCTGCAGCTCAGCTGCACAGTAGTATCTTTACATCTGTGCCAGCTCGGGTTATTACTGAGTTTTATAACTTCTGCTATAAATAAAGCCTTGTCATCTAAGCATTCAATTTAAATACCTCTCAGTTTATTTTTGAACACTGGAAGTTAATAATAAATATCATCTTTGTTTTCTAATTTTTTTGCTGAGTTGATTTAAATGCTCTTGACAGCTCCAATCCAATCCTCCCATCCAAGCTGACAAGCATGACATGCATCTCTGCATACAAGCTCTCAATTATGCATAATCCAATGTTTTCTAGGGTTTTAATTGAATCACTAGTCTCAAACTTGTTATTTTTAATTTACAACATTTGATTTCTGACACCAGCCCCTCTATGTCATAAATTATGCAGGCAAGAGCCTTAGTTGTGTGGGTGATTAAAAAAAACTAATTAGGCATGATTAAAAAAAAATAAAACAGAGACCACTTAAATATGTGCATGTTACCATGTAAGAGAGGCTTATTTCACTGGAAATGCCTGGGTGATTTTTTTTTTAAGAGATTATGTTCAGTTCAGTACAATTTGATTGATTTTGACAGAAATGAAAGAAAATGTAGGATTTTTTCTTCCTGCATATATACCAGAAATTGCATTACATGCCCGTTGATGTGAATTTCTCCCACAGCTCATTGAATGTAATTTTGTTAAGTGGGCAGGAAAATGAATATGAAGAAAACTGAATAGAATCCAACATTTTCCTTGGCACCAACAGCAAAGTGAGACATGGCATATATAGATATAAACATATGTGTATATATATACACGTGAGGTACAATTAGAGGTATTAACCTTTTATGCCTCAGCTAAGAGCAGCAAAAAAGAAAATGTGCAGAATGTTAAACACAACTAAAAGACACATAGCAGAGAAATGGTGCGCCTGCAAAAGCTATAGCACTATAGCAGCAAATTAAAGGAAAATAATTATTTTCTCTTAAATTAATTAGAGAAGTTAGAGATATACTTTATCATTATTATTCCCTAACAGCTTAAATTTGGCTATTTCAAATACACTGTGTCAAAAAGAACAGAATCTCCACACTTTTTAGTATATTCTTATTCCAGCAATCTGGGGAAAAACTAGGAAGAATCATTGCTTCCCTCCAGCTGTGCTATATGATCTCTGTGCTCTGAGCCTTGAGTCTGTGCACAATGGACATACATGATACAGCTGTTTTATCACCCTAATTAGGGCTATGGTGATACTATGAATGAGCTAAGGAGTTGCTTAATCAGAAACTTCCAGTTCAGGGAAGAATTTAAACTTATATTCAATGTTGAACCAGTGCATAGCTCCCAAAATGCTACTCTTCCACTCACATGTACTCTTCCACTCAAACTGCTTAAACAGTTTGCTGGATTAGGACCAAGGACTCAGATGGAAGTGCCTGAGGAAGAAGCTGGCAGATTTGTTAGTGCTAACACCCTTAACAGCTTTAAAAATTCATGGCGCTGATAGAAAATCCAGGATTTTCAGTTGATCCTCTACAAAACTCGCTGTGAATTCTGGGTCTGAGATGATGTTTCACCTGTATCCAGGAAGAAGATATTTCACAGGAACAGGGGGCTTTTCAACTACTGATGTCCCCAGAAATGCGTAATTGAAATGTATCATTCTTTTCCCCATGAGGAGGCCCCACCAGAAAAGAGACAAGGATATTGGAAAAGTCTGAGGAGAGACTGAAATGGAGGACTGAGCCCTCAATATTTTTCTACAGTGGGCAAAGTTACAAAAGCAAGAGAAAAATCCACCTTTCCTGTTCAGTCATCCTGGGCTGCCAGCGATGTAGGGACTGTGGGACAGAGATGGAATGTGACAAGGAGTTGAGGAGTATCACAATTCTTGTCACATCTGCATGAATGTCCTCAGCTGCTGACTGTTGCTTGGAATAGTTAGGGGGCACACTGTAATTCAAATCTCGTTGACTTTTTACAAAAGTCCAATATGTTTGTTAATAAGCTATAAAGAAAAACTTAAATGTTAGTCTTTATAATTTCATGGATAACCAAACAAATTTTTTTAGATCAAGAAATATGAGTTCTTGGACATGGAAGAAAAGACGTCTGAACTCTCTTCAGAGTTCTTCTGTAAGTCCTGAGACAGATTTGGAATGTGCCCTGGCAATGGAATTGGAGATAAACTGGGAATTGGATGATACCATGATCAAACATTTTATCTTCTCCTACCTGAAGGCCTGTCTGAACTGGCCAGAGATCTGCTTTTAAATTTGGAAAGTGCTTCATATTCCTAAGGAGAAACCAGTGGGAAAATCTAAGGCTTCTCTGATATTTCAAATGTTAGAAAAGATACCAACCTACAAGTATTGAAGGTAGAATAGATACATCTATAATTGTATTCACATGTTCTCATATTTGTCTTCTAAGTCTGGATTATGTTCAGTTACTGCACATATTCTTAAAAGCTCTACTAGAAATACTCAATACTTTTGAAAATGAAAATTCTATTTAGAGGGGATCATCTAACATAAATAGATCTAACCAAAACATTTATTTTTTACCAACAAAATCTAAGGTTTCCCTCAAAAGAGAGCGGGTATTTTGCAGAAGACGTAATTAGAGATGAAACCACGAATTTTCAAAAAGCTCTTCAACCATTGTGGTCAAAGTGGTTATAAATCTCCTAAGGTCTGTACTGCAGCTGGCCTTTGTATTAGTGCACAGGGATAAGTGGAATAGGCAAGGGAGAAACTGCTTCCTTCTCTTGAGTAACTTGCTCTTAAAGACTTAACAAAACAAAAACAAAACAGTAGAAGTGATATAAAAATAATGGGGTTTATGGAGAATTTGACATTTTGGCCATAATTTCTTTTACAACAGCCTTCAGCCAGAAGGCTTCTAAAATAAAACTCAAACCATAGCTTAAGACTGAATCAACTAGAAAGCATTAATATAATAGGCAAACCCATATCACTCAAAGTTCTTAAGAAATCTGTCAGGAATTTTAAACTTTAAACTAGATAGGTTTGTAATTGCAAAGAGTCTTTCTTAGTTAAATTCTTGTAATAATTAGAAACCTTTCTCTAATTTCTCTGTGGACACTTTCTAAACAAATGTTCTATTTCCTACTTTGTCCTTCAACATAAATAACTCTCTTGTCATTACCGTTTGGATATACTTTAGGATAGCTGTCCTATTTTCTCAGAGCTTCGCTTTTGCCAAATTTAGTTCTTCTGTTCCTCTTTCTTTGGCTGGAAAATATATTCAAATTACCTAACCTACATCATGTCTGTCCTCATATATGTCCTAATATAATTTCATATATGTACAAATAACTGTCTACACATACATAGGTAGTGAGAGTCTGGACTCGACCCAGCAATGTGCACTTGCAGCCCAGAAAGCCAAACGTGCCCTGGGCTGCATCCAAAGCAGTGTGGGCAGCAGGGCCAGGGAGGGGATTCTGCCCCTCTGCTCTGCTCTGGTGAGACCCCACCTGCAGTGCTGGATCCAGCTCTGGCAACCTCAGCAAAGGAAAGACATGGACCTGTTGGAGCAAGTCCAGAGGAGGCCACAAAGATGATTAGCAGGATGCAGCACCCCTCCTACGAGGAAAGGCAGAGAGAATTGGAATTGTTCAGCCTAGAAAAGTGGAGGCTACTGGGTTATCTAATTGTGGCCTTCAGCACCTGAAGGGAACCTACAAGAAAGATGGAGAAATACTTTTTAGAAGGGAATGTAGAGACAGGACAAAGGGGAATGGCTTCAAACTGAAAGGGAGTAGATTTAGGTTAGATATTAGGAAGAAATTCTTTACTGTGAGGATAGTGAGGTACCGGAACAGGTTGCCTGTAGAGGTGGTTATTGCCCCATCGCTGGAAACTTTCAAAGCCACACTGGATGCTGTTTTGAGCAACCTGGTCTAGTGGAAGGTCTCCCTTCCCATGGCAAGGGGGCTGAAACTAGATGATCTTTCAGGTCCCTTCCAACCCAAGCCATTCTATCATTCTATGATAACTAAAGGCCTTTTTCTTTTCCCTTTACACCTCCTTTTTCTAGTTCTACGCAATCTGATCATCTTTATTTAATCTCTTTTACCACAATTGATCTCATTTTAATTGATAGGTCTAAAGTGTCATTTAATACACCTGAACTAGGTATCCTGAACTGTTTTTTGGTTGTTTTGTTTTTGTTTTTTAAATGATGTGATTCTTCCGACTTCTCCCACACTTTTATGTGAGTAAAAGAGATGCATAACTGAAAAAAATGTTTGTTTCTCTCTTACTGTAAAAAGAGTATAGTGTGACTAAGCCCAAGATAAACACACATTGTAGGCATATGTATTTGGCTAGAAACATCCAACTCAATAACATCCTGGCCTTTCAGTCATAGCTTTCTTCAGGAATAATGCTTTGGGAGTTTTCTTAAGCTCTCCAAGTACTACCAGTACCTGTTGGGGATAGATATTCACCCAATTCTCTTTTCAGCTGTTCCTCACAGTTGTTCAAATATGGGTCTTATTTTCTCAAAGCAAACCTACCTTTTAACACGAGAAAAGAAAATAACAGTTTTCTTCAGTTACACTAGAATTGAAGCTAAGTATTCCCTAAGATGCTAGTTTCCTCTTCCTGCTTAGAAAAAGTGAGAAGCTTTTCTTAGAAGCCTCTAAATAGATGCTTGTTAGAAGTTCCTAGGTCATAGACTCATGTTGCTACTTCCTTGGCAGCATAAACAAAAAGGATGCTCATGTAAGACGATCCATATACAATGCACATGTCAGTAGTACCTTGCATTCAGGTATGATTTCCAGGAGAAAGTACTGTTCTGAAATTCTGTGCTTACTTGTACCCAGCTTCTGACCACTGACTAGTGAGAAATGGAGAGGTCAGTTCATATTTTAAAGCTGTAGATATAGGTAAACAGGTAAACAACATCCACAGCTGTTCTCTCATCCTCTGTGTCGGTTATTCGTGAGCTCAAAATCAGGCTAATAACTAATGGGACCGTTTTATAGAAATTGAGGTGTTTCTGAGTGGGCTAAACAAGATTTTGAAGAAAGGCTATCCACATCCAAGTCCATCAGCTGGAGGCTTCTGAGTGAGACCGGTTTATTCTATCAAATTGAGTAGTAAGTGCATGTGCATTTCTATTTGTTGGATTTACATCCATCTTTGTACCACATCTGCTCATTAGTTATTTTACCCACCTGTTTCATCATGTCTTCAGCTCTTGGCCTACTATTATATTCCATACAGGAATGTCAGAAGTTTACATTTCCTAGGACCTCTAGTCGAGCATTGATGTAAATAATGTATGCTGTGATTTAACCCCAGCCAGCAGCTAAGCCCCATGCAGCTGCTTGCTCACTCCACCCACAGTGAGATGGGGAGAGAATTGGAAAAGCTGGAAAACTCATGAGTTGAGATAAAGACAGTTTAGTAAATTAAGCAAAAGCTGTGGACACAAGCAAGGCAATGAAAGAATTTGCTCATTGCTTCCGATGGACAGGCATGTGTTCAGCCATCTCCAGGAGAGCAGGGCCCCATCTCATGCAACACTGACTTGGTACAACAAACACCATCACTCCAAACATCCTCCCCTTCATCTCTTCCCCCAGTTTTACATGCCAAGCATGAGGCCACATCGTCTGGCATATGCCCATGGCCAGCCAGGGTGGCTGTGTCCCCTCCCAGCTCCTTGTTCACCCCCAGCCTGTTCACTGCTGGGATGAGAAGCAGAAATGGACTTGACTCTGTGCAAGCACTGCTCAGTTCCCTGTGCTATTGCCATCCCTGGAAATGTATAAGGCCAGGTTAGATGGAATTCTGAGCAATCTGATCTAGTCAAAGGTGTCCCTGCCCATGACACAGGGGTTGGAATTAGATACTCTTTAAGGTCTCTTCCAAACCATGCCATTCTATGATTCCATGATTCTATGATATTATGATTGACTCTATAATTCTGTCTGCACTGTTTCAAGCACAAATGCAAATCACTGCCTCACCAGCTACCATGAAGAAAATTAACTTTATCCTGGTCATAAACACCACGATGAGAAATAAGTTAATTTCTACTGAAGAATCCTAACAAAAATGTGATCAGATGCAATTTAAACTGAAATGCAGTGAGCTTTTCTGCTTAATTTTGCTCATACAAAATTACGTCATCGTATTCTGTGGTGGAGATAAGGAAGGGACAGGTTCAGTGCCCGTATAAAGAAAATTGCTGAAAAAAGTATAGAACTTACATTCACTTCAGGTCTGTGATCTCAACTTTACTGTGGTTGTGGAATACAAGTCAAATATCTAATCTTCTTGTAAGAATTGTTTCCACTTTTATCATGCCAAGGATTTGTTTGTCTCTTGAGTTCTGTATCCAAACTTTGTTCTCTGTATGAGAACATAGAAACAGAATGGGCCTTTCAAGAAAAGAAAGTAAAGCTTGGCCAACAAAAATAACAAAAACTCCAACTTCAAAGGCTAATGAAGATGAACAAAAAGACCTTTCTCTGTGTTTCTTCAGTGAGAATTTGGGTGCCTACATTCCTACTAGAAGAGACTGTAGGGCGAAGTCTCTTCTCTAATGAAGATATTTAAATGGAATGCAATCAATCCTAATAGACATTTCTTTTCTGTCATGAGAAGGAAGACTGTAGCAGGTAATTCTCTGAATCACACAAATTATTCTGGAATAAATCACCCACAGCTCCAGAACATGTTAGCTGTGTAAACCTGTCAGTCATGATCAGCAAATTGTTAAACATTATAATACAGAAGAGGATGGCTTTGATACTCAAGCCCTTGATATAGGTGCTGCAACTTCAACACCAAAGATATATGTTTCTGCAAGCATGTGAGATGAAATTTTATACCAAAAACCCTCCACTATTATTCCTTGAAGACTTCTCAGCAAGGATTAGAATAGACATATTTCATGCAAAAATCAGACATAAAACCCAAAATGGCTCTTATTTATGAGTAGGGAAATTCAAAACCTAGAGCTGCAACCTTTACTTAATGCCAAAGCCATGAAAATGCAATGATCTACAGAAATTCACACTTTTGTCTCTGGGGGCATTGTTACAAGCTCAAAAAAGTCAAATTGCTGTTACTTGAGCTTGCAAATAATTTATACCTATCATTTGTCTTATAGTTCTAGCATTTGCCTGCTATGCTGACCACCTACTCATGGATATATTTTGTAGCAATCTTGTTCTTGACACAGTAATCAGAAGAGAAGAATGCGTTATTTTAGAGTATTTGGAATATCTGGGACTAATCTACCAAGCAAAAACTACAAGCTCATACACTGAAAAAATGTATTTTTTCCAAAATATTATATAATGAATTATCAAGTAATTTTTTCAGAGGTAACAACTAACTGCACAAGCCAGCAAAGAATCCTTGCTCTGATTGTCACTTATTTAATTTCTCTTAGGAGTTAAATATGTGTACAAAATCTTTTAAGAAAGAATTTGCCAACACCACATTCAGTGTAAACATGAAAGTACACACTTTACAAACATTGGTCTTGTTATTGCTATTTTTGATATTTTGATGCTTTAAATATTAATCTTTCACATCCTTTTCGATCATAAAAACAAAATATTATTAGTCAGCAAGAACTGAAATATATTCACAACCTGGCCTTACTATTATCCACTATACTGCAAAACACATTTTTCCTGATGTCTTATATACAATTTCCCAGAGTTTGTGAGTAGAGAAGATTTAAATTTTTGTATCAAGCAGTGAAATCTACACTTTTCAATAAAAAAAATGCCAATAATTTTCCTTTTCATTGCAGAAAAAATTCTGTAAAATCCAAGCTGGAATTCACATTGGAATTATCTCTGTTAAACAGAGGTTGTGTGCAATCACTCCAGCATTTTCAATCCTTTGGCCAAGGGGAAAAATGTGTCAGTATCTTTCTTCTTTAAATTTATTTAATAGACCTTAGACAGAAAAAAAGAAAAACTCATTAGATCATCTAGTTCGTCCTGCCAATCTCTGTATCTATCATCTCATCTTGGGAAAGTACTGTAGACAGCCTCTGGGTGTTCTGTACATATAATATATTGGCAGAATACAGCCCAAAGTTTTTGTTTTCTTACTACAAGTCACCAAAATAAACAAACAAAAATCCCTCTGAGCTGAAACTAAACAAAAAGAGAACTACAACCAGCTGACCTAAAAACGATCTGCAGGAGCTGTGTATCAACTGAGTTTTCCACCCTTTCACTATTCATTTCTAGCACAAAAGCTGATCTTAGTGAATTTGCAATGATGTCAGTCAGGAAAGAACAGTCCTATTTTTGGTACCAAAAGGAAAGAAGCATTAAACTTTCATATAATAAAATAGCAACATTAGGTTTAGAAAGCATAAGAATCAAAATATTCTAATGTTTCCCTAGATTCAGTTTAATTCATATCTGTACCATCAGGAAAACAGTAACAAGATCATAGAGTTGAATTGTTCTTGTCCCACTCCTTCCCTTTCCTTGGAAAATTGAGGAAAGAAAATTGCTTCAAATCAAGAATACTAGTATTTCTTCTTTGTTATTCAAATGGAGATTGGGGCTGCTGAAAACAATTTATTTCCACATACATTTCAATCACAGAATATCAAATTTTATACACCAAAAAAAAAAAAAAAAAAAAAAAAGNAAAAAAAAAAAGAAAAAGAGAGCCAAACCACAGCAAAGTTACATTTTTAAAACTTGAGAATTTTTATTTACCATACAGAATATTGATTTTAATGACTGTCTCAAGTTCTTAAGAGATCATAGCCCCACTTCATTGTAGCTCTAGTTAACCATAACTATGGGTTAGACTCCTCAAAATGTTTGGTCTCACAAGGCAAGAAATATACAGACCTTTTATTAGTAAAGATTCATATTAACACCAGAGGGGTGAAATAAAGTTCTTGGACAGATAATACATTCTTTAATTTTTGAATACTTGTTTAGTTTAAAAATGTCTGTATTGTACAAAAACTTCAATCTTCTGCTAGTAGTATCACAAAAATTATCCTTGTATATTCCGTGCAACACACACTCAGACACTTCAGCTGAACAAAACAAAATCATGAATTACAAGTTTTCCCACTGGTAAGCTCTGGAACTGACAGAGTCTTGCACTATGATGAAAACTCCATGTGAAATCCGAGAATAACTTGGGCATTCATCAGAATCATGTGGCTTCTGAGCCATCGAGGCAGGTTTCACACCAGAAGAGCACCTCCCTCAGCCCATATAACTTTTGCTTACCATTGAATGAGAAACTCCCTCCTTACTGGCTAAAGCTAAAAAGGCAGTAAGGACCTGCATCTAAATCCTTGTGAATTTAATAGAAAAATTCCCACTGGAATGCAGAGGCTGAGGAGGATCTAGCCCTGAGCAATTTACAATATGCCTCCTGATATATATTTTAAGCCTGGTAGGGACGGAATTCAAAGTATTCATTGTACATGTATTAGATATGTTTAATATGATTCCAAGGCAATCTTTGATTAAGGTATTGGAAATATATGAAAGCAAAAGTAAAGTTATAATATAAAGCATGTACCCATTTATTTTTGTATATTCATGTGCATTCACTGATAATACTTTCCTGAAGTTTCCAGACAGGCTTTAATAGAAAACAGTCATAAATGCCCCTTACTAGACACTCTCCACTGATCTCATACTAAAAAAATTGCAAAACACCAAAATACAAATTTACACCTCCAGTTTAACTTTTGCTTAAGACAACCAGATGTTGGAGTTTCAGTCCACATAGATTTCTTTCCAACCAAATGTTTCCGAATGGCAATAACAAAAAAAACCTAAAGCAAGTCAGAATGTTTCTTTTCTCAGATGAGATATGTCTGATTAGGAAATTCTGAAGTTGCTACCAAAGGGTTTTATTGTAAACATTTTAACTAGTGTTGGTAGATTCGGCTTATGCTAAACTGAAAAAAAGCTGTACAGAAAGGATGCAATCTTAATTCAATAAACAGGAACAATCTGTGACAAAGTTCAGTAAATGTCACTCCCAAATTATATTGAACACTGACGTCTGAATATGCAGTTTCATTGGCAATATCAATTGCAAGAATGATCAATTCTCAGTCGACCCTGAAATTGCTCCAGGTGGATCCCTACAAATCTATAAGGCCTAATTCCAAGAATCCTCAAAGAGCTATCTGATGTCATTGTAAAACCACTCTCAATGATTTTGAACACTCTTGGAAATCCAGGGAGGTCCCAGCTGAATGGAAGCTGGCAAACATTGTCCTGATTTTCAAGAAGAGCAAGAAGGAAGAGCCCGGAAGCTACAGGCCTGTCATCTCACTTCAGTGGCTGGGAATGTTATGGAGAAGATTATTCCAGGAGACATTGAAAAACATCTGAGATGCAGTCATTGGTCCAGCATGGGATCATGAGAGGAAAGTCCTGCTTATCAAACCTGGTATCCTTTTATGACAAGGTAACCCACACAGGTGATCAAGGGTTTGGATTTCAGTAAAGCTTCCAATACTGTTTCTCACAGTATCCTTCTGGACAAAATGTCCAGCACACAGCTGGATAATCACATCATGAGATGGGTGAGCCACTGGCTCATGGATTGGACACAAACAGTGAGTGGGGTGACATCAGACTGGTGACTTGTCACTAGTGGGGTTCCGCAAAGTTTTGGCAGTGGGGAGTCTGCAGAGGAGGCTGCTGTGAGAAGACACCAGAAGCTGACCCCCATGTTGGACAGAGCCATTTTCATTCAGCTGCAAAATGGACTCACCACCAGCTAAAGCTGAGTCCAGCAGCAATCAGAGGATTGTATTTTTCTTCCTTGCCATATATATTGCCAGAGGTCTCATGGTAGCTCTCAATATTTAATATTATTTTGTAAGACTTGAACTCTTCTCAAATCATGGCTATTTTCAAATAAAATAGGAGCTAAAAATGGAAAGAAATATCAAAAGTCACTACCATCTATAAATCTCATTTAAATAAAATACTGTTTCTTATGTCGGTACAGCTATGACTTTAAATTAAATGTGTTCTACTAATGATAACCCTTAAAACTGTAACAATACTTAAAGCATATCAAACTGGGGTGGGAGCACTTAAGTAGCTAAAATATGGCATTCCTAAATATTAATATAATCAAAGCCATAAATAAACAGATGTATATTAGAAACTGACAATGTCAGTCCTGAGGATAATTTTGGGGCATTTGAAAAGCTGCTCCAAAACAAAATAATGTTTTTATGTATGTGTAATGTAGCCTGAATGTTGTGGTATTCTCCATATGCAAGGCTTTCCTATTCTTTCTAGTGTTGCTAGGAAGCCACCCAAGGTAAGAGAATTTATTCCCAAATAAATTCAATAAATTCTTTTTGTCTTGCAGTTCTGCAGAGGAAATAATTTGGTGCTAACCATATTAGCAAAAAAAAAACAAAAATCAAAAACAAACAAACAAACAAACAACAAAAAAAACCCCCACAAACAAACAAAACAAAGCAACAAAAAAGAAAAACTCCACCAGGATGGCTAAAAAAAATGTATTAATCCTTGATTGGGATATCTGATGTTAGCCCATGAAACACACTGAAGCAGATCATGGACTCTGTTCAGACCGTAGTGACCAACTACCAGCAGATGACAAGGTCCCTTATTCTAAGTAGAGTTTGTGGGCTTGAGACAGTCAACATCTTTAGGGTGTACTTTTTTCTCAACAACTCTACCCATCCAGGCTAAGAGTAATTCTACTGTGAGTAGACATGGTCCAGACTCTCTTTATAACTGGAAGGGAAACTGGGCATTTCTCGGATCCATGCCATCAAAGAGAACTGGGATAAATCACTACATACAGATGCCTTTTCTACCAGACTCCAGACTTTAGGCAGCTGAGACAGATGTGTCCTTTTAGGCCAATATCCACATTCTCTTTCTACATGTCAGCCTCCCTCATGAACACTGCCCAGTGCAGGACAAAGCGTTGTCACCAGCTGCAGCCCAATTCACTGCCTACACAACAATTGTTTGACACTGCACAGGAAGGTGACCTGAAAATACATGCTGACATAACTAGAAAATGTAATGCAATACTCTTCCCTGAGACAAAAGAGGCATTCCCAAGCAACACCACTTCCTAGCTTATAAGTGGTTTTAGGACTTTTGGAGGAGAGCATTTAAGATAATTGCTACAAACTAGAGCTGTGCATTTAAGCCATGTCATGAACTCCTGTAAAATTTCCCAGTAATCTCAGCTGTAAATAGTTTCTTCATAACTTGTGCTGATGTGCCAAAGCAAGTGGGTGTGACACCAGCCTTATCAATTCTTTGGCTACAGACACTAACTTTCATTAATCTTATATTTTACATAGCCTATTATGATCCATGAACTTTGTTATCCTAATAACAATTTTGAAACAGCTTTGCATGTGGATATAAGTCTACAAAACAGAAAGGTCAGCCCAGAATGAAACTAAATTCTCTGAAATGTTTTAGAGATCAACATGAAGGAATTTCAGTTAAAAATGTCTAGGATCACATTAATTATTACATTTTACTTCCTGCACATTTGTTTTGGACATGCAAAATTGAGGAGTGTTGTCCTCTTTTTGGTAAGTTCAAACTTTGTAACTATGTGCCATATTGCCATGGGCATGTCTGCATAGCTCTAACTTCCATCAATCAGTGATATGACAGGAGGTGTCAGTGCAGCCAAATCTGCTTTTCCAAGGAAAATATTCCTTAAACTTATTATTAAATGTATATTTTTTCTGAACAGTTTTGTAAGTTAAATAGAAACAGAAATAGGCACTCATTGCTTTTTGTAGAACAGATCTGGGGGAGGAGGGAGTTATGTGAGCCATAGTTTCTAGATGTTGATTTACCCTGTTTTTTAAAGGCATCTAAAATTGTTCCAGGACGTCTTCTTACACCTTTCCTATTAGTATTTTAGTTAACTGTGTACACAATTAATTAAATAAGTGAGGATTTTTTTCAGTTTTACCCCTCTTTTTTACTTCTTTCCCCAAATTATCACATGTTGATATAATCCACAGGGAAGCAGGCCCTTCCTTCTTACTCATACTGAAGGAGACATAGCTCTTCCAGGCCACACGTGCCAACATTGTTTGAAATCCAGAGACTACAAAATGTGTTCTTATATCTTGTTCTCTGTATCACTTTGTCATTGCCAACTTCGTGCTGACAATCACTGATTAACTCAGCCCCAGCACATATCTGAAGTGAAGCCCAATGTGATGTCTGACTCCTTAGCAATATTTCAGAGGGACCAGTTTTTTGCTTTTAGCTATGATTTAGGTAAGTAAATGTGAAGATACTGTAAGATTCAAATAATATACTGTTCATTAGACTTCTAGCTGCAGCCTTATCATATCATCCTTTCCAATCTTGGCTCAAAATCCAGAGGGACTCTGGATTGCTTAATTAGTTAATTTCTGTTTTGATTGGAAAGACAAAAGTAAACCTTTTGGAAATGAATTCATCAATTCAAACTGCATAACAGGCTTTATTGAAATGCAGTCTGCAATGTTCTTAACTCAGCCTCACCACTGAATGTTGGGACTTATCTTAATTATGGTTGGTTGTAATACTGTACTTATATTAATAATGTTCTTATGTTAAAGAGATTTTTTTGACCTTTTGCAGTGCAGAAATCAATGAGAAGTTGATAAAGCCAAGTTCATTGCTGCCTAAAGTAAAGCAAGCCTGATTTGTTTACTTACCTAAGCCTTCATCTGTCAGACCCATTCTGAAATGATTTATAGACCTCTACCCAATGAAATCATTTAAAGTAGATTAGATTCAAGGAACAATCACCTCTAATATGACAAGCTGATGGAGGCTGACAGGTAACCAAGTTGCTCTGGATGGCAAACAAGTTCCTGAAATTCTGATTAAATTAAAATATTAATGGTACCACTGGGAAAATAAGATTGAATCATGTTGGGCGAATTCAGTATTAGAAACAAAATGCAAATAGAGAATCATTCTGTGCAAAGAAAGCCAGCTGAGGTACCAAGGGAAGTTACCTCCAGTAAACGAGAGAGCAGGAAGCGAATTCAAATGAAAAGCATTGTGTCAAGAGCTCACCTTCACCTTTCTGAGGTCTCTAAAACAACAAGGCCTAACAGGCTCTGGGGTTGGTCTGAACACTTTTGAGAGGTTACATATTTATTTGGACTTGCAGCCTAGTACTAATGAACAACTCCTGCTTTCCTGAGGTTATAAGGTTATTCTTTGAAGCACTAATCCATGATATTTTTCCTCTTTTTTCATGTTTGCTTAGTTTCTGTTTTCAATCCTGTACATTAAGTGGCTCTGGCTGCACTATAATTGCTATATAACTAAATGTATTGACACTGTCTGCTTTGGGATCTGTATTAATTTTGACATACAGGGTAATTAAATGTGCTATGTGTCTCACGTGCATTAAAGGAACAATAGATGCCTTATCTGCCAGACACGCTAAAGTGTGCAATTACAACATGTTAAGAGCAGTTGTTTTTTGCTCCCCAGCTCCTTTTATTAAGGTTCTTTTAAATATCTTTAGATCTTATTTAATGGCAGTGAAGTAAAAACTATCCATCACAAGTAACACTGATGGGATTTATCTTGTCTCAATTTAGACAGGGTAGACGTCTTCATCTGACCTAATTGCCTAACCCCTCATTTCAGTTAGCAGAGAGGAAGAGCTGCTTTTAGATTGCCAGTCATTTGGTCTGATTTTTAAAGTTGCATTTGGATCTAATAAACTGCAACCTGAACACACCCCCCACGCACATTATTCTGTATCTTTACAGGAGGAAGAAGCTTGGTGGAGGCAGTAGGAAACACCTAGAGGAAACACTGCACCACAGTGCCTCTAAATAGCAAACTGACAATCTAGTTTCAGAGTACAGAAATATTTTTTTTTTCCCCTAGAAGGCACTATATAAACTATGGGAGCAATGGTCAGTCCAGTGAAAGTCATAGCTCTCAAAGGTGTTTGATGAGTTTTGTGACTGCAGAAAATTGAGGTGCTGGAGAAGTACTGGTCTAGGGACTTGAGCAGAAGAAGAAACTACCTTTTTTTTCTGACCTGAAAGCAAGAGGAGAAGAGGAATGTATTTACCTTTCAATGCCACTAACAATTACTATGTCAACACTCATGTTACTAGATTAAAAACCTGTTTAATTCTAACTAGACTGTTAGGATTATTGTACTGTGCATTTATCAGTGGCAATACAAAATTGAAAACTAGCAGCAATCAAAAGAACCTGAGGCAGGTTGGTCAAGCCTTGGAGACCACAAGAATAAAATGCAGCTCAGGAGAAAGAAAAATGTCCCATTTATCTTCAGCACATTTGCAAAATGGATAACCAGCTTGACAATGAGCATAGTGGACCTTGGAGGATGCTAGCAAAGACCATGATCTTGAGGTGACTTTTCCACTAATGTATCCTGGTCTGAAAAATCAGCCCATAAATATATGACTTTGAAATTATCTGCAGTTTCTCCCAGTTTGTAGGTGCTATGGTAATAGAGAGGAAGTTTAACCTTAGCAATAAAGGAATCATTGTGTTCTCACCACATGTGCCAGATGAAAAATAATAGTGTATAACCTATATTAAGAACATTGCTAGGTAAAATCCTATCTGCTCAGAAGTTTCACTTATGTAATTAGGGAGAAGGATAGTAGAGCTCTCACAATGCACTTTTTATGTGTGTATCTTCGCCTCCTTGAATGAAACAAATTCTCACATATCTGTGAATCATTATTTCCACAGTTCAACTACTTCTATCTATCTGATGTGGCTCTGAGACACAGGAAAATCTCCTGTGGCCAAGTGGCAAAAGTGCCATGGGAAAATACTATTTTCTTACGTTCACTGTTCAGCCCATAATGATCTTGTTATTTTGTAGACTGTGATAGGACACTACGTCCAAGGTTTAAAAAAGAATAGGCCCAAGTCTTCATTTCCTAATGGTGTTAGAAATTACTTTTCTCTCAGATTTTCAGAATGTTTTAGCAAGCCATCATTTCATGAGTGCTTTGAAAATTATTCCATGTCCTTAGGTACCAAAACAGAGATCAGGTTCTTTGAAGTTTTCGTTTTTAAAACTTTTGACCTCTAGGTACATTTCACATTGTACTAATGGAAGTGTGTCTGTAAGATGTTATTTCTAGTCTTGTTATATCTCTGCCATTCAGGATATTAACTATTTAGTCATTAATTTCAGTCCTATCACTGTCTGACACATATATCATACAGGACAACTCTAAAAGTCCAGTTTCTCTTAAGCTTCAAAACTAATACAGTCTAACATTTTGACAGCTAGCTTTGGTATCACTACACAGTTAATCACCATTACATGAAAAGGAACAAAACATCTCTTATGTAAAATTCAGGGCAAACAGAAGTGCAAGTAGGAGCTAGAAAATTTGAGCAATTCTCCAATAAAGGCTCTAGCAAGAGGATGGAATAAAGTTTCAGAGCAAAAAAATCAACATCTTTCATCCATAAGTGCAACCAGCAAAGGGAAATAGAAATTGGAGAGAACTACAGTTGGGTGCTCATGCAAACTTCTGTTCAAAGTTTAAACTTTCCCCCTGAATTTCCTTTTAAACCCGAAAAATTTTAATTAGACAGAAATATCACTGTCTTGAGCACTTGCTACAAATGTGCCGTCCTTCTCCTTTCAAGAAGGTAATATGCTGACTGTGTTGTAAACCATTGACAATTCTCTCCTATATTTGTATTCTTCTTCTTCATTGTCATTCACTCTGTCTCTTTCTTTCTCTAAATAGATATATAATTTATATATNTATTAGTAAAAAACTGTTATTCCTATCCCCGTATCTTCTGCCTGAAAACCTCTGATTTGCAACTATAATAATTAGAAGGGAGGGGGTTTGCATTCTCCATCTCAGAAAAAAAGGGGTTCTTGTCTTTCTTTAGCAAATACCTGTCTTTCAAACCAAGAGATCTATACATACAAACATAGCAATGTGTGTATATTTAAGTGTGTATCCATCTATCTGTATACAGCATACCTTAATAACTACCTATCCTGCTACCTAACTGTAGTGGTAGATGTTTGTTATAATATTCCACTGCTTTTATGCAACAGAAAACTGAAACTGTTATCTCTACTAAAAGCAATACACTCCAAAAGAACTGGTAGTCATGGCTAAATATGCATCTTTCTTTTGCTGTAGATTTGACAGTCGTCTTATATGTAAGATCTTTATGAGCAATCATAGAATAATCAAATGCGTATAATGCTTTTTCTGCATTTGTCCATTTTGCAGCACATATTGCTAGTATATGGTTTGCCACATGGTTCCTATCTTTTATGTACTCGCCCCATGCGTAGACTGAAACCATTGAAAACATGTGAGTAGCTGTTGTTTACACTGGGTAAATATGGAATCCATAGATTAAATTTCAACATCAGCTATACAGGTCTGAATTTTTGCAGCTTTGATTCTAATGCCCTAGTAATGTTTAAGCTGTCAATACCAGCTTTCATAACATTCAGGCTTTGGGCCTGGGTAAGATTAAACTACTTTCCATTGTACCAGAAAATTTTTACCTTTCTCCAAAACTCCACAGACTTCTTCATGGAAATGTAAAGAGAGTTTTCATTTATAAACAAGTTCTGAATTTTGGCTACTTTTATCAAAAACTCACTGTCTATGGTGCATTCCAAACAAATAAGAATCAAGCATCATTTCAAATGGCTTTTGTTTGTTTGTTTAGGTTTTTTGTCTAATCTTACCATCTTGTGATTTGCCTTGTCATTTGCTCCTGGAATATCTGTGTTTTCACATAAAATCAAGAACAGTAGCCTTGAGCTTCTTTCCTCATGGCCTTCTGACCTTGATTCAAGTATTCAAGTTGAGCTTAAAGAGTGTTTGTTGACTGTTCAGGCAAGGCTGATGGGAATTGAAATTGGAGCCCTACAACTGCTTTTTGCGGAAAAGTCTCACTTTGATATGGAAGCTTCACAGCATTTCTTAAGACAGAAGGGTTGTGGATTCATCTGGGCTCCTCTTTTATGACAGCTTGGAATGGGGAACATGTTGTCCTTGTTCTTCAAATGCTCCACCTTCAGTTTTTTGAACTATCCCAGGAATTAAGACTTGATTTTAGTGAACCATAAATTCTTGCGAAAATTAAGACCGAGGTTAGAACGAAGAGCTGCCATCTAAAGATGACTAGTGAGTAAAAAATTTGAACAGAGCCATCAGGCATGAAGAAATGAGACAGGCTTTATCAATTGTAGCCTTTTTCTTCAGTTTTGCATTCAAATCAGTGGTACAACTGTGGGCATACAGGCAAGAGATGACATACACACTGCAGCCAACTCATTGTCTGAAAGGAAAGATCAAAGCTCCCTGTGGAAGGAGATGAGGATATATGTTCTTGAGAAGTGGTACTTCCTTGTTGCTCAAACACAACAAGTGCTCAGCAGGACTTGGAGATTTTGGATGATACTGCCAAGTTAATGGGAGTTGGAGACAGCACCTCAGGCAGTTTCTGTGCTGCCTCAGTACAGCTTGGCCACATTCTAACTGACGGCTACCCTCCATGCTCCTATGCCATTCTCAAAAGCATAACACTTGGGTAACAGTGGGGCTTGCTTCTTGCAGAATTTGAGGTTAAATTCAATTTAGTTCGATATTATTAAAGAATTTTGATTGCAAAATAATTGACAGTTCAAAATTTTTTAAAAATACAGTAATGATCTAACTTTGAAAAGAATGATTCTCCTCAATTTAAAATTTACGAACAAATGTACTATTAACATCTCTGAACACGTGTTTTTCTGATTTTATATGTGTTATGGTAAGTGGAGGAGATGGAGGTTCCTCAAAGAACAAGAGAATTCTCTCATGTGAAAGTTTCTAAGTGCCTGCTGTACAGGACTATCCTAAAAAATTAAGTGCTCAAGACAGAGCTATGAATAAACTTGCATGAATTCTAGAAAATATGTTTATACCCCCAATTTTCAATTTTCTCTTATTTTCTCTGTTGGGTGCTTTATGAGTGCTTTACCCCAAACCTTAATTTTTTTGGGTGCTTTCACGAGTCATGCTGATAAGTCTATCTTACCTCAAAACCTCTACTGCAACATTTGGTGGTTTTCAAATTATTTGCAAACATTTTGTTATATGTAGTAATATACATTGCTATTTCAGTGTAAGTTTGCATAATTTCTATGCAAACAGTTTAACAAATGCATAATTCAGAGAAACTACCTAGAACAGCTAAGGTTAAGCTTCTGATTGCAAAAACCTACAGTTGGATATTTCAGTGAGACTCTCTAGCAAAATAAAATTAAATCCATTTTTTTGCATTAGTTAACCAAATTGTAAGTTTAGCTATATATAGCTTAAAAGCAAGCCCTGATCTGGTTGCTGTGTTAGTACAGGCCTGTGTGGGAAAACAACTTCCTTAGAAAATGTGGCCAAGACCTTTAATTTGTAAACAACATTCTCCTTTATTTTATGCCTGGAAGGTGGTTGTAGTCAGGTGAGGGTTGGTCTCTTTCTCCAGGCAGCAACTGACAGAAGGAGAGGACACAGTCTTAAGCTGTGCTAAGGGAAATACAGGTTGGATATTGAAATTTTTTTTACAGAAAGAGTGATAAAGTACTGGAATGATCTGCCTGGGGAGGTGATGGAGTCACCATCCCTGGATGTGCTTAAAAAAAGACTGGATGGGACACTTGGTGTCATGGTTTAGTTGAGGTGTTAGGGCATGCGTTGGACTCAGTGATCTTGAAGGTCTCATCCAACCACTAGATTCTGTGTTTCTGTGATTCTGTGATTCTGTGATCCTGTGATTCTGTGATTCAGTCTCTGACTTGTAGTGATGTCTAGAATGACTGATTCTCATCTAACTGAATTCACTTAATTTTTGTGGTTTCATACTTCACCTTGATGATTTTGTTATATTACAATTGCTAAGGAATATCAGACCACAGGAGTTAGATGTGGAGTCAGATTCTGCTGCTACTATCTATAGTGATTGACTGATTAAAAGTGTTTATTTCTTTAATTATTGATTGATCTTCATAGAGATTCTTGTCTTCATTAATCCATTTCTTAAGATAAATAAAGTTTTGTGTGTTCTTTCCTCTCTCTGTGGATCTGGGATACTTTCAGTCATGCAAGCATATCTTGATGATATCTTTCAAATATTTATTGTTTTTTTATACAGCATTTGCTTCTGACTCTGTCATGAAGGAACAACTGTTGCTGTCTTCCAGCTGGTACGATCTGTTCCCTAAACAAGACGGTTTTCTGATAACATCAACACTAATTTTAATTGTGTGTTGTGTCATCATTTGCTTGTTACTACTCTTTCTAATGATGGGTGTTTTCCAGACGCACACCTAAGAAAGTAGGACAACTGATCAGACTGACCTGCATGGCCAGATACTGCATTTCTGCAGGCAGCCTGGGGCATTTTTCCAGTACCCATCTCTCCACTACCCCCAGCTACTGTTGCTCAATAAACTGTAGGCTCTAAAACTACCTCTTAGGTTATTTCCTTCTCTGTTGTCCTTAATCATACAGTGTCAGTGTGGACATAGGGATGTGGCACCACTGCAGTACCCACTGAAGGGACTCTTGCCTGGTCACAGAGCACTGTGCCTCAGGGATGACCTGGTCTGAAACAGATGACAGCCCCAGGGAGACAGGCATCCTTCTGTGGAAGGGCTGGCAGCTCTCTCCCCATGGAAAGGTGGACTGGCATGACTGGTTCAGAGCAACCGACTGAGGTCATTGGCAGTGGCCCAGGTTCTGTGTCCAGTTGTTCTGGTGAGGATAACAGCAGTGAAAGAGCTCTTTGCAGGGGCCTTTCAGCCCAGTACCTGACACCCAGCCTGTGCCCACACTAGCACTGCCCCTCAGTGCACCACCCTCCTAGAGTGAAGGAGGCATAACTTCACAGAATAGCTGAGATTGGAAGGAATCTTCCCCAAAGTCAGTGGCGAGCTACCAGCCTCCATAGGCAAGTCGGGTCCCACAGCTGGTTAATTAAACCAAGTGGTTAATTAAGTTGTGCTGCACTGCCCTGCTGTGAACCCAGACAGCCACCCACTACTGGTTCATTCATCAGTCCCAGACGAACACCTGAACCTCGTGCCCCACATCCTGTTTGTGCTGCTAGTGTATTTTCTGTCATTTAAACTATTGAATGTTGATTATTGTGATCTTGCCATGAATATACAAGTTGGCCCAAGGACTATGAGTCTTTAATACACTGTCAAATACACTTCAAATACGCTGTAAAAGAAATACTCTCATAATAGAGTTAGAAGAACATAATCCATTCCTCTACTCCAAAATAAGATCAATGGCATGTAAAATACACTCAATAGATACTTTGCTATTTCTCAAAAGTGGTGGAACTTGCCTTAGCCTGTGTCCTAGTGAACCAGTAACTTTGACCAGCCTCTTTCCCCATCTGCTCACTGGTTACTCCAGAGGTCTTGGGGGAGAGCTTGTGCTTTCACACTGTCTGTGCTCTCTGCATGAAAGGACTTCAGGTTCTTCTGGGTACAGCAGAACAGGCATTGCTATGAGCCTCCGTAATTATCATTTTATCTCAGTTGTGAATAAACCTCTGCCAGCAGTACTAGTTCAGTCAGCAGCTGTGGGATTCTTATGTAGGTGACAAACTGGGCAGCCTGGCCCCACTTCATGGCACCAGGGATGTACACTCTCTGCTCTCCTTACCCCTGGCTCACAGGTTTTGGACTCTTTTTTTCTCTATTCCTTTTTAAATTACATTTTGCATTCAGGAAAACCAGATGTGATTTGAGTGGGGTTCAGATAACAAAGCTGGCTACATCACAGTTATCTTCAAATTCTAGTCTACAGACATTTTTGCACTTGTCTGGTGCTTATTGCAAGGGCAAAGTGGACTGGTTTCTAGGCTTCATTGCAATATAAACATCAAATTCTATTATCAGCAGTCTCAGCATGGTTTTACATTATAAAATATAGACTATAGCTGCAATAATAACTGTAGAAACATAGAATGTATAAGCAATAAATATAAATGTAACTGAGGAAGCAGCTATTATATCCATCTCTACAGAATTCAAATCAGTTTCCTACCAGCTTTGTCCATTGTTTTCCATGACCCTGTACCTGATCTTCTGCAATGACTCCATTCATCATGATGAGTCCAAGTGTCCTGGAAATATCTTCTTGTCCAGATGGGGAATATTTGTTAAGTAGCAGGTATATGAAATACATATATTTGTATATTTATATGTATGCTGAAAGGTAAAATATTCATAACCCACTGAAGAGAGCTTAGGCCTTTCTTAAAATAGGGTAGCTTTAATGAAAAGAACTGATATGAACTTTGCTTCCAGCTTCCTTTGGTAGATTAAAGGAAAAGCATAGACATAAATATATTAACATGTTATTAATGGTTATTGTTGAAATATGTATATATGAGTTGTGCACCTTCATACATTATGTAGTGTCTAAATTATACAAATGTGGGGGAGTTTAATAAGTACCCCACATGGTTTCATCTGTTTATGTAATTTTGCTACATTCTAAATTATACAAGCAAAAGTCACTACTTTCATTCATTTTAAAAATTGCTTTACAAGTGAAAGCAGGTGAAAAGTAACACAATGAAAATATTGTAGGGAACATTGCATTATGATCGTTGATTTTTTTCTTAATAAAGCAGGGTGAATGGAGAACTGAAGAAAAACTATGATGAAAAATGGCACAAATGCCCAACAGAGGAGAAATAAGTAGGCTGATTAACAGTGAATCTGTGATTAAAATATGCTGCCTGTAGAAGGTAAATTATTTTCTGTCAATATATTTTTTTTTTAAATCAGTTTATCCAAAGCAGTACATTTATTGAGCCATAGTGGTGATTGCTGGATTGATGACAGAGGCTTAGCCAAGCTCTGGGCAAGAGCTGAAGAAGATACCTGGAATGCTGCAGTACAGAACAGAAAGAGCAAAATGCAGTCTTGAAGCTGTAGTGGGTTGACTCTGGCCATATTCCAGGCACCCACCAAAGGTACTCTCTCACTAACCCCCGTACCAGACAGGAGAGAGAAAATATAACAATGGGCCCATAAGTTGAGATAGGATCAGAAGAGATCACTCACCAAATACCATCACTGGTAAAACAGGCTCAACTTAGAGATACAAAGTGAACTTACTGCTAACAAAATCATACCAGGATAATGAGAAGTAAAATAAACCCTTAAAAGACCTTCCCCCTACCCCTCCCTCCTTCCAGCTCTACCTCCTACCCCAGTGCACAAGGAGGGAGGGAATGGGGGTTATGGTCTGCTCATCACCCCTGGCTTCTCCCGCTGCTCAGGGAGAGGAGTCATTCCCCTGCTGTACCCTGGGGTCCCTCCCACGGGAGACAGTTCTGTGACCTTCTCCAGCGTGGTTCCAATCTCACGAGCAGCAGCTCCCTGTGAACTGCTGCAGGGTGAGACCATCCCATGGGCAAACAATCCTCCCAAAACTGCTGCAGGGTGGGTCACCCTTGCACAGGACAGTGCACTCCTCCTAGGACAGGCTGCTCCAGCATGGGAGCAGGGCTCTCACCTTGGGTCTCCCAGGGTTTACAGCCTCCCCTCAGGCATCCACCTGCTCCACTGTGGGGCTCCTCCATGGGCTGCAGGTGGATCTCTGCATCCCCATGGACCTCCAGGAGCTGCAGGGCACAGCTGCTTCACCATGGTCTGCACCATGAACTGCAGAGGAATTTGGCTCCAGTGTCTCCTCCTGCCCCTTCTCCTTCACTGACCACAGCGCCTGCAGAGTTTTCTCCTCACATGTTCTCACCCTGCTTTCTCTGGCCACAATTAATTCTGAGCAACAACTTTCTGTTTCTCTTTCTTCTTAAATATGTTACGACCATTTCTAATTGGCCAGACTTGGCCAGCAGCATGTCTGTCTTTGGAGCCACGAGGGATTGGGTCTGCAGGATAGGGAGGAAGTTTCTCGCAGCTTCTCACAGAAGCCACCCCTGTAGCCTTCCACCCCCACACTGCCCCACTACCAAAAACCAGGCCATGCAAATATAATAGAGATGCTCACACTGCATGGAGGACAATAAAAATTTTCCTTGATGGCCACTTCAGAGTCTGGAGCACTCTGCAACAACTCTTAGGAAATTTTGAGCATTGCAACTAGTATTATTATTTAATTATTGTTTAGGTAGACACCTTTTAAGTAGCAGTAGACCTGACAAAACATATGCTTCTCGCAACACTGGGAGGAATGAGAAAGGAGATATCAATAAATTTAACACATACAAATATGTGTCCATTCTTTCATATTAAATTGATTTGTAGCTATAAACATTTAGTAACTTCACAGAAGAGCTGTTGCAAATAAAATTGACTCTGTGTTGACAGATAATTTACCAACTGATGTGGGAACTCAAATGAGACAGTGTTTGGCCATTGGTTTCAGTGAAACCACAAAGGTGCTTTTGTACCTCCCCCTGCTGCCTCCAATTCTGGGCTTGGGAAAGGGGAGTGGATACCCACAGGAAACCAGAATAAGATGCAAAATGTCTCATCTCTGTGTTATAAAGACTCTTTTGCTAATCTGAAACCCACACTTTCTAAGAAAAAACTAGTTATTTTGGTATCAAAACTCTAGATGCAAAACTCAGTCTTTGAATTCACATTGTAGTTCTCTTTTTTATTTCAGAGGTAGTACAGGCTGTGGAAATTGTGCAGAATATTCAGAATACACTCCAGGCCAAAAAATAATTCGGTTAAAACATAAGTTAAAATGTATTGCTTTTACAATCTGTCATGATTTCAGAAATGTGGCTTGTGCTATATGTTCCAAACTTGGCATAATCACTAGGCTGATGCAAGAGCCCAGAATTTTTTCCAAGTCATAATGTAGTTTGTTTCTAATTCTTGTCTGAATCTCTGTCCTTAAACCACCTGACATGAATCAAGTGACAAACTCGAGGCATCATCTGAAAAAAAAAATGGAAAAGCAAAGCTGCGTACAAAAAAATCCCCTCTGATTTTAGTGAAGACTATTTTTATTCAAAGGACTTAGACAAGATTTCCTTCCTTCTTTCTCTTGGATATAATCAGCTAGTGGAGTTATGTCCTCGTCTGCTGGGGTGGTTCTGTGGAAGTTTGATGTCTTAGATCAAAGGAAACTGGAGATGTAGAATTAGCTAATATTTAAAAAAATAAATATTTAAATATCAGTAGAACTTTTTAATTATTGTAAGAAGTTGTTTCACTTAGAATTTATTATAAAGTCTTAGACTAGTGATCTTTTTCTTTCTGTGTCACAGTCCCCCCCCATGTCTATTAATCTCAAGGCTCAAAAACTCTCATTGTTAAGCTCCTGCTAAGGCAATTGGATGATTGGAGGACGTTGGTTGGGAATATTGTGAAATGTTTCAGCTATCCTTTTCCTCTACAGTGAGAGAATAAATTTTGTTCTGCAATAAAACTGCCTAACAGTTGATCCAGAGGGTGGTGGGGTGGTGGCTTATGCAGATGTGACAAAATAATATCTGTGAGGGCAAAAATGTCACATGAATATATAGAGGAATCTGAAAAGCTTACAGGATCATGGGTGAAGTGGTTTTTGTGGCTGCTGAGGGGTAGAGAAAAGTGTAGAGAGGAAGACTGAGGATGATACACAGCTCTTAGTTGTCCATGAGAATGGACAGGCAGTACCTTAGGTCTGTTTCATCTGGTTAAAATCACCATGTCACAAGGGATGAAGAAGTTAAAAATGGTGCCTCCATTCCCCTCTGTGTTTCTTCACAACTCAGGTGCTATCTCCCAGGGCAGGTGAGCCTTGAGGAGCCTCATCCCAGTTTAGGATGGCACTTCTTCAGCAGCTTAGGGCAGGGACCATGGCTCTGAAATTCAGTATGTGGGAAAATAAACAAGCAGGATTAATGTAGGTTCTATTTCAAATGAGCCCAGAGAAAGCAGACCTTACTGCAAGGAAGGGTGCCTCAGTGTGGAAGATTATAAGAGAAATTTTGATAATCTTCACTGTGCATAAGAGTTTACAAGGCCTACAGAAGAAGAAGGGAAAGAGCAAGAAGTTGCCGGAATAGCTGCAAATAGGGATTGCTCAAAGATGCCACTAAAAAAAATACCTGCACAATAATTAATTAAGCTTCAAAATGTCCCTCTGAGGTAGGTAAGTATTATTAAACTAGAATATACAGAATTAATTAAGGTTTGAAGGGAAAAGAAAGGGCAAGGAAAAAAAAAGCTGAACAAATTAATGCTAGCCAAAGGGGTAAGGACAATAAGACTCCTACAGATAGAATCAAGAAAGAAACATATCGTAGGAAGAAAACATACTCATTAATAATGGAGCCATTATTGGAACTGATTGCCAATGCTTTCTTCATTATTGGAACTGATTGCCAATGGGTCCCTAAGGGAGGGCAAAGATGCCAGACTCTTTGAAGGGAGCGGGAGGAGGGAAGGACATTACCTCCTTACTTAGCTTATCTTTTCCTTTATGCTGACATTGTGCCAGGCAGTCACCTCATTTTCAGACTTTCTATGGGAAGTATCTTAAGGAAGGCTGTAGAGATGCAGGCTCAGGACACCTGCCCAGTGTCTCTGGGACTCTCTCCCTTAGTGTCAAGAGCCACCCCCATAGCACAATATTAAACACTTTCATGGAGTTTCATGGATGCTGCTAATCTAATTCTATTGGCTATCACCAAGCCATAAGAGAATTGCCACATCCACATCTCTTTGAATTCCAAATATAAGCTATTTCATCAAGTCAGGGAAGTCCAATCATTCCCATTAAAAATAAAAATAAAAACCTTAAAGCCCCAAATCTTATGTTGGATTTTCTTGGTAAAGGAAGAGGAGACAGACCTAGTATAACAGTCACTGTCACATAACGTCCTGAAAAAGGAAAGACAAAAAAAACTACTTAGTATGATGCTTCTAAATAAATGTGCTGGATCTAGCTGTAATGGACTTATTCTTTATAGCAGCCTGTAGGTGCTTTATTTTAGATTTGTGACTAGAGCAGTGTTGATACCATACTATTAAGTAGCTGTTCTTGCTTAGTACTGGAGTTTTCTTCATCTGCTGCTTCTCCCAGAAGAAGGCTGGGGATGGGCAAGAGCTATGAAATCTGAGGTCTAAATAAAACAGTGGACAAGTACTTGTTAAAGATGGCCATCTGGCTAGTAGCCATGAAGAAAAAGCAGAGGTGTTCAAATGAAATTTTTTGCCTCAGTCTTCAGTAATACTGAGAGACACTGGTCTCCCCAGTCCCCTGAGTCAGAGGTCCATGAGTCTAACAGTGATTTTCCATTTGTGGACTGAAATTGTAAGGGACCAGTTGTATCAGCTGAATGTTCAGGAGTCCATGGGGCCAAAAGGGAAACATCCCAGAGGACTAAAGAAACCAGCAGAAGTTATAGTAGAACCCTTATTGATGATCTACCAAAGGTCTTGGGAACCTGGGAAAGTCCCTGCTGACTGGCAGCTTGTCAATGTTATTCCATTTCAGAGAAAGAGCATGAAGAAAGACCCAGAGAAACACAGACCTGTTAGTCTAGCCTCTGATCCTGGAAAAAATATAGAGATTATACTGGGTACCATTGAAAGGCATTTAAAAAGCAATAAAATCATCAGGCACAGCCAACAGGGGTTCACAGTGGGAGGTTCACAGTGGGAAAGTCCCATTTAACTAGTTTGATATCCCTCCATGATAAAGTCACCCTCCTCATGGATGAAGGGGAGGTAGTGAATGTAGTTTTTCTGGATCCTAGGAAGGCTTTTGATACTGTTCTTCACAGGATGGATGTGCTGTCCAGCTGTGGGATGAGCAGGTTCACAGTGTCCTGGGTGAAGACCTGGCTGAAGGGCACAGCCCAGAGAGCTGCAGTGAATGGAGTTACAGCTGACTGGCAACTGGTCACCAGCTGACTATGGCTTTGTCCAATTTAGAGAAAAAAAGGCTGAGGGGAGACTCAGTTTCTCTACAGCATCCTGACATCAGAAGTAGAAAGTGAGGTGCTGACCCGTACTCCTAGGGATGCAATAGCAGGACATGGGGGAATGGTTCAAAACTGTACCAGGGGAGGTTAGACTGGATATTAGGAAGCATTTCATTACTGACATAGTGGTCAAACACTGGAACAGGCTTCCTAGAGAAGTTATTGGTGCCCCAAGCCCCAGTATTTAAGAGGCATTTGGACAATGTCCTTAATAATTTTTTGTCAACCCTGAAATAGTCAGGCAATTGGACTCACTGTTCATTATAGGTCCATCCCAACAGATATATTCTAGTCTAGTCTAGTCTATTTTTTTCCTTAAAAATTGTCCTAAAGCCAAAATATTCTTATGAATATGTTTGCAGCTCACAGTTGTTTGACACACTTGTGCAAGCAAATACCAGCTCATTTTTTTGCAAGCAGTTTGCTGCAAATGCTCATTTAGGGAATTCATTATTCACAAATCATGTTTTGATGTTTGTAATCATTCACCTACTTACTCACTCAGATGCCACAATGATAATTAGGAAGATATTGTTTCTTTTCCCCAACTGGATGACCTAACATGAATAGACAGAAGTGGTGCCTCAGCAAATCACTGGGGCTCATTATTCTCTCAGGGAACATGTGGAGAAACAGAGAAAGATGAAGATACTCTGAGTAAAGTAGAATTGCATTTGTTTATTGGGTTTTCATATTTGTCTGCATCCTCAAATAAATTAAAACAAAATTTTAAAGTTTTAAAATTTCAAGAAATCTGTAAGAGCTGTTTAGATTATTTTCAACTATGCAATATGTTTTTTCTATTACTGTCCAGTTATAATCATGGAAAGTGTCAGCCAGGGTTTGGCTGTATTTGTGTTTGGAAAGCTGCAGCTTTCCAAAAGATCCAGGCAACTCTAGGACTTCTTTTGATTGTCTGAAATCTCTCTGGGGAATGAAAATGCATAACATACATTCTTTATTTTTTAATTTTAAAATATTAATACACTTGCAGGTGACAAAAATTTGTGAAGAGAAATCTTGATCATTGATATCAGGATAGTTGTACTAGAGCTCCTATAGCTTGTACTGTCAGATCTTTACAAATCTGCAGAATCCTAAAAGACAAATAACTATGCCTTTTTATAGGATACATATGATGAAGAGAACAGAGTTTAACATATAACAAACATATAACATATAACATATAACATATAACATATAACATATAACCTATAACCTATAACATATAACATATAACATATAACATATAACATATAACATATAACATATAACATATAACATATAACATATAACATATAACATATGTTTTTGGTGCTGTTCATTTTTTGGTCTAAGGGAGTGAAGAAGTTGATTCCTTGTTTTAATACATTAAATCTTTTTGTTAACTAATGACAATGTGAATGTTTCTGCTTCTGTTACCCAAAAGATCATTCAACCGCCAAGGAAGACAGCATTCCTAACCACAAAAGACACATTTTTTAAAGAGTCTAAAAAGCCTCTTTTAACATCTGTATTCTTCTTTGGATTTCTATTTTATTTTAGGAAATGCATCTATGATTTGGTCCCTGTTTATGCTGATTTTTCACAGCATTATTTAGGAGTTGCAAGTTGTAAATACCCTCCATAGAGTTTATTGTAGAACAGGGAAGCACACACTTGAGGCATAGACAAACAAAAAGACTTTATTCTCAAATAATAAGGGCCCTGCCCTGGTACAAAAAAGCCATGAGTTGTAATTATGGTCTGTATTTCAGGGAAGGAACTTTGTAAGGCATTCCTGGTTTACTGATGTCTGATTTTTGAGAGAAGGGAAGGATGTCCATTTTAGAAGTGAAGAGGTAAGCATGGATGTGTTATCAGAGGCACAAGCTGTGTCATAAAAGCTGACTTTCTTCCATTCATTCCTCAGAAAACTCTCAGTTTCAGCATTTATGAAGTTTTTTCTGGAAAATACTTTTTGCATTCTTACACTAAAGATTTCAAATTAAAAACAAACACTGGGAAATATTTACAGAAGATGTTGGTTACTTTGGTCTAACTGATGTTTCCAGGAAAGAATGCAAATTGTGGCTGTATCTTAAAAACTGGATATTAGCAGTTTCTCTTTGAAAATTCTAGTTGCAAATCTTTGTACAATTCTGGCAGTGTTTGCCTAACACCCTTATAATTTCAGTAATGGTGTGTCTTAGGTGCAGTACATAAGGGTCGTGTAGAGTGCTGCAGCTGATTCTTAACAAGTCTTTTAAGAAAAAGGGTTTCATAATAGCTGCAGTAATATTCATATTAGTGTAGAAATATTTATGCGGTTATTTTTAATCTTATTACATGCAGAAACATAAAATTACTTTTAGAAATTCTGTTAAGAAAAAGAAATCTTCAGTGGCTTTTCAGTTCCTGTGGTGACTCTTTGAGCTTAATTAAGCTGAAAATAATTTTTTTAAACTAGGTGGCTCATAGAGAAAAAATCTATTTTGGCTTTTAAACCAGGATTCCAATTCTTATTAAACCCTGAAACTAAAATGATGTAACAGGAAACAGTCTGGTTAAAACAGCTAATAGAAGGAGGTAAAACTAACTTTGAAAGTATTTCTGAGGTTTTCCTCCTCCTTGGAAAAGGCAGTTGGGGTAGGCTGTGTATGCTCCTGACATTCCCGCATTCAGAATATTTGAGACAAACCCAGGAAAGTGGTGAGCCAGAGGAAGCATAAGGAAGAATGTATCCCTATCAGATCCAGACTAGCCTGAAGGAAGTACGTGTTCCTCTTTCTATGAAATCATAAAGACTAACTGAAGGAAACCCTTTTAATTGCACAAGCAATGATTTCTGGGCCACTCCACAACAGGACTTTGTCTATTTATTTTTCTGACAAGCAGCCACTGGGCGACTTAGATGGAAAAAGGTGAACAGTAGGAGGATTAGCTGTTAGTGGTGCTTCTTGAGTATGATGATGGCACTGAAAAGCTTTCAGGAAAATTGTGAATTTTAATAGCAATGTAATGTATTTATTTTTGTTTGACAGCTTTCATGGACCACAGTGATACTGAAATTTAAAATCCTTACAATGTTTGTTTATACAGTGTGTCCAGCAGGACAGAATAAAGAATAAAGGATAGTAATGGGAATACAGTGAGTTTTCATTTGATTTTAGTTTGTTACATATATGTGAATGTCCATCTCAAGTTAGCTCTGAACAGATCTAATCTGAGTGCCTGATTTAAACAGTCTCTTTCCTTTCTGTTCAGAGGAAATGTGTGCAGGTGTCTTTCTACTCTAAGAGTCTTAGAAGAGCAGAAGCCAATGTGATAATTTTGAAAGAAGTTCAAGGGTTGCCTTTTGCAATATTTCCACCGTGCTCCTCTTCTACAGACAAATAAAAATTACGCTAAACTTTTAGTCTCTTTATCACTTTAGTCTACTTTCCTTTTGTTTGTAGCCTTGATTACGTGTGGTAATTCCTATCTATGCTTCTAAAATTCGTTTTCTGAAGTATTTTGTGAACTGTGTGCTGACATCCCACAGACACAGTCATGTGCTACAGATTTGGAAAAAAACTAAACAACGTCCAGGTTTCCAAGTGAGCTTTATATAAAGTTTACCCTTACATAAAAGTATAGTCTGTAGAGAAAAGAAAAAAAAGTCAAATACTATGTAAAAATTAGTGAGCAGTGTTATACTACCAAACTGTACTCATTCATCAATTACATTATATTTTGCCCAGCTATAATTGCTTTAGCTATCTCTAATAAAATAAAAGTTTTCCACAGAGATACTCAGAGACTGCTGTATGAACGCAGTTTCCATAAATTTTTCATGTGTAAATTTATTTGAGTAGATTACATATTGTGTCCTTATTTTCCTTTCTTACCTCTCTAATATCAATATAAAGGGGTGTAAATTCAGTCAGATTCCTGGTTATTATGGATGGAACACAATAAAATGAACAGAAGTGAGATAAAATAAAAGATGATGCTGTGGCGAACAAGAGGCACAGGACAGATCCATAACTTCTCAAGAAATATAATTTAGAAAATAAATGTAAAATAATATCTTTTGGATTCTCCCGTGCCAAAGACATATAAATATAGTCAACTCAAAATTAAGGCTACTGTCATTGGGAAGAAAAAATGAGCAGCCTGAGATGCTGAGCAGAAATGGAGAAACAAAAATCTCTGAGAAAAACAGAGAATTTCCCCTTGCCTTGCAAATGGAAGCTGAGCCAAAGAGGTCGTGAGGAAGACATAAGTTTTCACATATGTAGTCTTGTATTCTTTTGCTACTCCATTTCATTTAACCTGCCAAAAAATCAATGTATCCTGGATGACTGAAATGGTCCAGGGTCTTGCTTTAATCACTGCCCATCCACCTGCACCTGCTTGTGTAACACCAGGAAAGATAACCAAAGTTTAGCTCTGAGCAGAGCACAGTGCTTGATGGCTGGATAATTCCAGACACTAAAGGAAGCAGAGCGTTAGAGCCAATCAACAGAAAAAAATAAGGAGGGAAGTACTTCTATTTCCACCCTTCTTCAGGGCTACTCTTCTAAAATGGACAATAAAAAAAAGTTTTCTCCACTAAAATCTCAACCCCAGGATCCTTTGCAAGAATAAGCACCTGCCATTATTCTCTGATAGCAGAGAAAAAAGACCACTTTTCTTTCTTTTCTGAAGTCAGCTAGAAGCTGCTTTTGTGGGAGACATCTTTAAATGCCTTCTCAGATAAGCAGTTTCAGGTATTCATGACATTCATTCATTCATTCATTCATTCATTCATTCATTCACGTTTTTACTCCTAAAATAACACCCTACCTAGACAAAAGATTCTGGGATGTTCCCAAGGCTCACATATCTGCTCTTAGGAATGGGTGACTAGCAGTTTGGTCAGCAGAGGGCCAGTAGAAATGCCTGAAATGCAGACCCCACTTCCAACTGTTTAACTGAAGACCCGCCATCTCAAAAACTGTCTTGGTCTGTGACAGGTTTGTAATCTCTTAGAGTCTAAGCTGCATCCAATTCACACCTCAAAGTCTCTGCTTATTTTAAGACTCCGAAGAGGGATCTGGGCAGGCTGGATTGATGAGTTGCAACCAGTGGTATGAGGTTCAATAGGGTTAGTGCCAGGTCCTGTACTTGGATGACAATGATGCCACGTGTCGCTAAAGGCTGAGGGAAGAGTAGTTGGAAAGCAGCACTTCAGAAAAGGACCTGGAAGTGCCGTTCAGTGTCTGGCTGAACATGAGCCAGTGTGTGTGCCCAGGTGGCCAAGAAGGCCAATGGCATCCCGGCCTGCATCAGCAGTAGCATGGCCAGCAGGACCACGGCAGTGACCATCCTGCTGTACTCGTCACAGGTGAGGCCACACCTCGAGTGCTGTGTCCAGTCCTGGGCACCTCGCTACGAGAATTGAGGTGCTGGAGTAAATCCAGAGAGGAACAATAAAGCTGAGGGCTGTAGAGAGTGAGTCTTATGAGGAGTATCTGAGGCAGCAGGGGGGTGTTTAACCCGGAGAAAAGGAGGCTCAGGGGTGACTTTATTGCTCTCTACAACCACCTGAAAGAAGGCTGTAGCCAGGTGGGGATCAACCTCTTCTCTCAGGCAACCAGGGACAGCACAAGAGGAAATGGCCTCAAGGGACTGCAGGGGAAAGTTAGGTTAAACATCAGGAAGAATTTCTTCACTGAAAGGTTTGTTAAACTTTGGAATGGAATGCCCAGGGAAGTGGTAGAGTCACCACCCCTGGAAGTGCTCAACAAATGACTGAACTTGGCATTTAGTGCTATGGTTTAGTTGGTCTGGTGGTATTTGGTCAGAAGTTGAATTCAATGATCTTAAAGTTCTTTTCCAACCTTAATGAATCAATTCTATTCTAAAACACCAGTCTGGTGAGGACTATCCCTTCCAGAACATGTGGTAAGCAGATATATACATATATTTATTAAAATACTGCATGGAAGTGAGGAGTAGTCAGGACTTGTGAGCTAAGCAGGAATATCTCTGTTCACATGAAAGTCATTCAAACAAATAGCTGCTGCTGTTCTATTATTCACAAGCATTGAGTTAAACTGGTGTCTGGCCAATAGTGTGAAAATAGCTGTAGTCTTCAGTGTGCTATCTCATATACAAAAAATGTACATATACCAAGTGAATTTATTTTAATGCATTGGTCTCCATTTTTAGTCATTGCTATCACTATTTCGTGACAGCCATTTGTCACAAATAATTTAGCAGATGCGTATGCATTCTCTCAGCCCTAACTGTAAAGGACACATTAAGATCTTGGTAATAGCCTATGTGCCACAATTTTTGGGAACAAATCCATGCCTATGCCATATTATATTAAACAGTGTTCCATTAATAATGTTATATAATTAGTCACACCAACTCTCATAATAAGTTACTACAGTGGTAACAGCAGAAATAGTGATAGAAAGGAGCCTTTCCTGACTTAAAAACATATTTTGGTTGCAGACAAAATGGTTAACTCCTTACTTGGACACCACAATCATATATTCGTTCTTATAAGCTGTCACATCTGGAAACAGTAAGCAAAGATGAACTGTTTCCTTAAAATACTGCCCTAATTTAGAAAACTTGAAATTGGGAAAATGAAATTTTTAGAAAGAATTGCTACAAGAACTCTGTAAACTACCTATCCAGGGAAACTTTTAAAGATTTCAAAAATGCTCATTTTCCACAAGTGGACAGAAAACAGAAACATTTTACAATCTGTACCCACACAAATGAAGAAATGAAATGGAGAATTGTCAAAAAAAGTCACCAAGATGCTCATTCAGAGAGATTTGGACTTCCTTCTTGCATGTGGGAGGTAAAATTTCTTTAAAGTTCCTGTGAGGAAGTGCCTAACTTTCTTGATCTTCTGAAGGTGAGGAACATTTCCTGACAAAAGTTCATCTGAAATAGTTACACATTCATTCAAAAAATTGACCGTGTTGATCAGCAATTCCCAGATACAAAAAGGACTTGTTCAAGCTGAGCCTGAATCCCTGAATACAGTAGAAAAGCACCATTTACTGCTGAGGTGCAAAAAAAGCAAGTAAAATCTCAGTGACTTATCCTGATGAAGATAACAGAATTAAGAAAGAACACAATATCACTATATTATACACCATTGCCACCTTATTCTTCAGGAAAGTCCTGCAAAGATGTTTAAAAATTACTAAGACTACTAGTAAAAGGGAATCTGCAATTATTAATAAGGAGATTTGGGTCTATTTTCACTAATATTTCTTTATCTCCTTCCAGTGTTTTGCTTGCAGGAGAGTAGGGCATTAGTGAAAACCAATTAACGCTTTCGTTCTATAGCAGCATTGATAGACTCAGAAAATGCAGATTTATATTGGAGAGTGACAGCATGTAGAGGCTGGCAAAGTTCTTGAAGAATTGGTGAGCCAAATGAAGAGAGTGAGAAATGGATAGCAGCAAATTCCAGGCTTATGTCATATGTTTGTGCCACAGTGATCACCAGTTATCCTGCCATTTCAAATCCAACATTGATCTCCCCTAAATTTTCTCTGAAAATATTAAGGTGTAATGTACTGGGGTTTATTATACATTTATGTTTCTGTTTAATTAAAAATGTTAATTCAGGAAATGTACAGAACTTTTTCAGAATTGTATGTTTTCTGTACTTGCTATAATGGAAGAACAGTATCCAGAGGGAGAGGTTACTCCTGGGATACTGGTGTGTATCACCTGTCCATCTAAATCAATGTATTATATAAAGCCAAAAGTGAATCATTTTTCCTGTCATTTTGAGTTTTTAAAGATTGCTCATAGGCAATTTGGCAATTCTTATTTGACTTCAGCAACATTTAACCATACCAAAAGTAGTGGGATATAAACCTCTATCCAATTTGGTTTTGAGACTTCTGGTGTTCAAAGAAAATTAGTTTGTATCAGCTTGTTTCTACTTCTTGGATTTCTGGGGAAAAAAAAAAAAACAAGAAGAAGCCACAATAATATTAAATTGCACTAGAAGGAGTCTGAGTTTTCACGATAAGATACTGTATCATGGTGGTTGTTTCTTTAGTAAATAAAATAATAGTATTCGTGTAGACTCATTATTTTCTGAAATGCTTGTGCTGTGATGCCATGAAGAAAAGGGGAAGCCCAGCTGAGAACTAGAGGCTCATGAATATCTCTGTACTCTCTCAGCTGTTCTTTCTCTAATGCCTGCCCTAAGAAAGGATGTTCTTTTATTCCTATCTTCACTTATAGATGTTCAATATTTAGTGACAATATAATGAACATCATACATTACAGACTGGCAGCCACGTATGGTGCTGGAGAGCTCCGCTGAGGTTTGCTCCCCGAGGATTTTGACTGACCACTCTGCTAGCACTAACAAATGGTGGCATTTTTTTGTGATTGGGATTTAAGTCCTTGTGGGGCTGATCTAAGAAAAGTAAACTAATTTTTAACAAGTGACCTAAGTTACATTTGAATTCAGTCCTCCAGAAAACTAAATATCGAACATTTAATTGCACCAGATTTTAGTTTATAAGGTGGGTTTTCAATGACTGACTGGTGATCAAAATCTAATTAGTCTGTTTAGTGAGCCTAGCATGTTCCATTTTGTTTGCTAGATCATGAAATTATACCTCAGCTATTCTGCACTCCTGCAGTATGCTTTTTTAACACAGTACTGCTGTGGTTTGGGTAACCGTTCTCGCTAGACTTTGCTTAATAGACCTTATATTTTATGTTTTGAATGAACAACTCATACAGGGTTGAGCCAAGGGCTTAATCACTCTTAATACAATAAAGCAGCACTTTAAAATATTATTAACCTCATCTGTCTAGATTTGGAACTAATAGACCATTGTGTGTGTATTGTCTTTATCCCTGCCAGTTATGTACATATTTATTAATCCACTCTTCCAGAGGAAAAATTTCTAAAGGAAAACCAACAGTAACCTTCAAGTGAGCGGGCACAGGTTAGAAGGGCACTAATTAAATGTCAGACTTGACAGATTAAAATTATGAAATTTAAAATCACCGTGGAGCTCTTTGTCATTGTCAAATTAGGAGTCAGTGTGATGAGGAGCATGGAAGTGAATGGTTTAATGGATTGAATGGGAATGTGGCTTAGCAGCAGCCTTTTCTTGAATTCAGATCAGCCTGTAGTTCAGATCAAAGGCTGCTAGTTCAATTTCACATTCAAAAAGAGTTGTAGCTTACCTGCATCAGTAATAGATGTGTATATATGTATGTGGACTTAAAGAAAAAAAATGGAAAAAAATTTGAAGGTGAGTATTTTTCATGGAAAATAATTTTTGGAGATGATTTATGTATTTAGATTAGGATAGCAACATCATTTTTTTCTATTACTTTGGTTATGAGGTGTTTAATGAGATTTTAAAGTCAAAGTGTTCATAACCTGCTCATTATTTTCTTTAGAAAGGAACTTTTCTGCTTAGAAAAGTGAAAGATAGGGAATGCTTAGTGCTGGATACGTTATGTTAGAGGAAAGAGGACCAAATTCAAGTGAGCAGGCCACATCCTGACAATACTAGTACTAATATACATTGGGGAAAATGCTGCTGACTTCAACAGCATTGGCACTGAATTATATTGAATGAAATGAAAAAGGGAATAAATGAAGTGTCATGGGTCAAAACACTGATTAGATGTAAGTTTGCTTTATGGAGAAATTCACTTAAATTGTTGATATTGCTAGAAGTTTCATTTGCACACGCACATATATATGCACAGGTGTACATGCCTAAATATTTTTATATGTAAAAGTGTATGCAATGTCTTTCAGACATCAGTCATAGAAAATATAATGATCTGACTCATGCAAATTAAATCCATATTGTATGAAATTAAAATATTTCCCCTTATTCGGTCATTATTTCTATGTCCATAAAATTTACAATACCCCTCGACTCCTTTCTTAAACAAATCCAAAAATTATTTCATTGCCATTCTGAAAAAATTTCCAATGCAAGAACTCTTCATTCAAACATGGTTTTGAATTATATAGGAGATACTGTACAACAGCAACTAAAATCAATAGTATTGGTTTTTAAACAGGATTTGGTAGCTATTTAAACTAGTGGGAAGTCTTTTAAACCATTGGGAATCTTTCTATTGAATTCAAAAGATGTTGGATCAAAGCTGAGTTCTTTAATCAATATATCTAAATTTACATTACAAAAAGCATCAATAAAAACGTCAAGCCATTAATCGCATTCATAATGTTTGGGTTTTTTCTTGAGACAAGCGATACATTATGACAAGATTATGCCAGGTAACTCTTGTCCCATGTTCCAGTTTCACCCAGGCACTGTTTAAGACATCTGACAGAACTGGCATCTTCAATTCAAATGCTGATTTGTACTAAGATGTCTTTAGCATACTGTAAACCCCACAATCAAGGTATCTACCTCCTACAATAATGCGCACATGCACTGAACCGGGAGATAAGACTGAATGTGAGTCTACAAAAGCATTTCTGGAGAGCTTTGCCTGATGCCTTCATGTGAGATGATCCAAATGCAATCCTATCAGATCTCAGATAAATCACTAATCTGCCATGATCACTGACACCCCAGGCAGACACAGCAGTTCTTCAGCTATCACTCGGAGAAAATTTCCTTAATTCACAAGCTTTATCCAGGATTCTAATCTTCCCTGGCCATGGTCCAAGCAATAAAAAGAGCCACATCACAATCTCTCAATATTCTTAACAAAAAGAAGACTGTGGAACAGTTACACAGCATCAAAAACAATCATTTCTGGAAAAAAAAAGGGAGATGTCTATTAGTGCCATCAACAACAAAATGAGATGTCCTGCATATTTCACCTACTGGAGTGATATTACTCCAAAGAAGATGTTTTGGAAATAATAGTATAATACCTCACCAAGCATTAAAGGACTAAAATTACTGTAGAAAAAAAAGAAGTGCATGTACTATTTCTTGCTCATCCTGCATTTGCAGAATCCATGTGAACCAAACACATGCATTTCTAACTACAACGCAAACAGAAATTCCCAGAAAAGGGGAGGAAAAATAATTTAGGCTAATCTGGATCAGACGGTCTGGAAAGCTGCTATTGGATTTATGGATGATATCATAAAGGCCCAAAATAGTGCAATGATTTGATAGTAAAAAGAATTATAAACCAAACAAAGAAAACAAAATCAAATTAAACCAGACTAAACTAAAACAGAGTCTTGTGGTAAACTCCCCTTGTGTGGCTTCCACCACTGACCCTTAAATTGCACACTCCTTAGTTGCAAAATCACTTGCAAACAAATGTGTTGGGGGAGGAAGAAGTCACTAAGAATAGGCACCCAAGAGAACCTTTTCAAAACAAGAGATAAACAGTTTCTATAAAACCATATTCAAGTGGTTTATCTGAGGAACAAAAACCCTGTGGGGGTTTTATGTAAGTATTTCAGTCTCTTTAACCATCTGAGTTGACCCATGTTAACAGTTTTTGTTAGAGATATCAAAGGATATTGAATTTTTCTATAAAACATAGTCAGCATTGTCACTTTTTGGCATGGGAACAAGTATGGCATGAATGAAAGAACAAAGAAGAAAGCATACAACTGAGAAGTCACTTAGTCCTGTCATGGATTCTATTAACTGCTCAGTAAATTAGCAAGTACTTGTGTTTCTGCATGAGCAAATAATTATTGCCAATACTGGCCATTAATTTTCCAGTAGCCACTGAGCATCTTCACTTTAAACTTCAATGAGAATTCCTTGTCTTGTAAGAAATGGTTTCAAGTTTTGCGAAGAAAGCAGATACTTCCACATTTAAGTACATTTATATCCACGTGAAGTTCATAAAAATACCACTCATTCTAAAGAGGTTATGATGCCAAATAAGTGACATTTATTAAAGGCTTTTTCCTCATTTTTCTCTTTTATGAGCACTTCCTAAATTATTTAAAAAATGCCAGTGATTCCTCTCGAGTTCAAAACTTTCATTTGCCAGAGTCATGCATTATTTATCCATTCCAAAATATCACAGTGACATACATTTCCAGTACATTATTTTATCCAGGGTGCAAGTAACTCGGAAGACAAAACCTTTAGTGCTGCCTTATTTTAAAGGGAGCTGATGAATCCCTCCATGAGAAAAGCCCTCTAAATTTTACAGCTGAGTGTGAGCAGCCCCAACTATAGTAGATCTGAGCAGGAAGCTCAGAGAAGATGCAGGGGGGCTCAGCCAGTACAGGAGATATCCAGATAGTGACTGCTCATGTGGGACAGCTCAGTGAATTGTCTCTTTTTCTGGAGCTCCCCCCAAGAGGGACCAAGCCGTTACATGGTCCTTTACTCAGACCCACAGCCATGGAGGTGAGAGCTTGCACTTGGGCTCTGTGTCAGCACAGGTCAGGCTGCTGGGCTGATCTGTGCAGCTCCATCCAGGTAGATAAGCACACACCACCCCATGTGCCATGTTCTGCAACTGTTTCGAAAATATTGGCAATTCTGTGCAGCATTAAAACCTCCTTTATTTTTAAGGATTTTGTCCTTACTCTCTAGATGCCCACATTGGAATCCATTTTATTTGTTACCAGCCTTTGAGTTTAAGGGTCGGAGGATGAACGCTGGTCTTGGTTTCTGGATTTCCTCAGCCACTTGAGAGTTGCATGGACCTATCTCTCTTTATGCACTCCATCTATAATACTACTTGACGTGACCCTGTTGGGCCAGGGAAGAAACACAGACCTATGAAATTACTCTAGGTGGCTGACCACAAGGTCATTAACCCAACCAATGTCTTTCAGGTGGCTGGAAGGAGAAAAGGACCACAAAAAGAGGCATCCAATATGCAAAAATACACCCAGTAAAGCTGGAGGTTTTTTAGAGAAAATGGGTTGCAAAAGTACATATGGTCATCACTTGTGTCTTACACACAAGTTTCTTGTGGTGGATGGGTAATGTAGAAAGATATAATTTGGTGAACAATACAAATAACAGAGTCTAGATTCCTGCAGATTTGTGAAACAATGTTTCTATTAGTTGGCTATAAAGAGCAAAGGCTGATTGGAGCTTTTCCTACAGCTGGGATGTTCACAATATTGCTCTCTTGGTCAGAGTCCGGTGTCTAAGAAGAACTGAGTTTTCCTCTCAGTGGTCTCTCTGGAAAGGTTTTTCTCCTGTATATAGCTATTTTAACTTTGAGGAAATTAATATCTCTCAGATCTTTTGCCTCCTTCCAGCTATGGCTGATATTGGCTAGAGCTTCCAAAGTTATTAAGGAGACAGACATATAAAGAAAGAGGGGCGCACACAGTAATTGCATAAACTCCTGCATAACAGAGACCAAACATCATAATCATGGCCCAGAATGGATAGAAGGTTTTCTTCCCAGTAGCTAGAGGGCAAGACTCAAGGAATATGTTTGCCATGCAAAATTACCCTTTCCAGACACACTCATATGAGGCTCAGAACCAGCTGGGTTCCATGCCTTCGCCAGCCATATCAATAGAGCATAGCAGAGCACTTAGTCCTTTTGGCATGCAGCAAGTGCATCCTGCCAATTACATTTGGCAGCGGCCACTGGATTCAACCTTAATAAAGAATAACAGACAAGCTGACTCAGAGAATTGCTGGTGGGACATAGTGACGTTTGCCTTTAGGTGATCTGAGCAAAGCAGGTACACAGTTTGCTTTTGTGTTGGCTCACAAAGTGAGGAACAACCCGTAGCACCTGTGCAATGTGCAGATCATGAGCTATTCAAGTACCGTTCTCGGTTCTGGGTAATATTACACAGCCAGCAGCAGGATTGTGCTGGCATTGACGCTGCTAGGTACACTTTCAACCTGTGAAAGCGGTGTGTGTGTGGGAGCAGTCCAGTAAATTTACTCTGTACGGCAATAGAGCACTGGGAGCCTACAGGGAGACTCTTTCTACCAGTATCACAGCTATCAGGGAGATCAGGAGGTAACTAGTACCTGATCTAGTTTCTCTCACGCTTGTGAAACTTTTGACGGAAAACTATAGAATCCTTTAAGTGATGCTCTCACAGGTGGTAGTAGTCTCACAGAAGTCAGTTACACTAATTACATGAATGGGAGTTAATTATTTTCATTCAAAAGTTTAAAAAGTAGTGTTCAGGGTGGAAGAGTGCTGGTGGTCACTCATTTCAGCCATCCTGAAAATGGTTAACACTTCTAGCAAACTGCTTGCTCTCCCTCACTCACTGTAGGCAAGATCATTGGAACTAGCCTATAAATGCTACAACCGTCTGTTCATGCAAACACAACCTGCAGCAAAATGTGGATTGTCATGTGAACTCCTGTCTGGCAGAAGCCAGGAGCTGTTCTACAGAAAAGCAGTGGCAAGAGCTATACAAATAGTAACATCCAGCATTGCTGGACCCAAAAGAGGATGCTTGCCCAAATGAAAACATAAGGCCAGAAGGAAACACCTGGGTCACCAAGCGTCCCCTGAGATCTCAGACAGCGCATTGCATAATCTCTTGCATATATGTATTGAGCTCCCCCTACTCCCAACAGAGACTTTTCCTGAAATTAAATGTTTCACGATAATGCGTGCAAGTGCTGAACAATCAGATACTAAAAATGTTCATTTAAGAGTATGTATTAAAGTATGATGATGAAGAGGTCAAGTAAGATTTGTTATCATGATTTCTAAACTGTCTTTCAGATGGTTTCTAATTTAGAACAAAAGTGATCAAATGGGAAATCGTCCATAAATTTAAAGTAATATTCTCACCGTGTTGGAAAAATCTAGCAGCAGATTGTTGTAAACCCTTAAAAATCAAAGAGGTAGAGATACAGCCTCAAAAACAATCTGTAAATTTGTAATCATATATTCTTAAGGAGCCATTTATCACTACAGAAAAACAGACATTGCTCACTAAAGCAGGTAAATTAATCAGACAGCATTAATTCTGGTACTGTAGCTGTTAATGCAGATTAATCTTTATAGCCACACTTCTGGTTATGGTTTACAGTATTTTTCCCTTTTTTAGGGGCTAATTTGCTAGTTTCAATAAAGACTACATATTCAACCATAAACAAGGTGGAACAGATACCCAGCAAGTGTCAGTGAAGTCTGGTAAAATTTATTACATCAGAAAGGGAAGTGGAGCTAGCTGAAATGTTTTCCGAAGTTTAAAAATACAAGATAGCACTTTCCAAGCAGTACCCAATAAACTTGGAGCTTAGAACCTGATGAAAGTTAATTGGAATTCATGTTTCTGTCTCTTTTTGGCAGAAGAGAAAGTAAAATTGCACAAATTAATCCCTTACCAGCATTTGCCTAAGAAACCTGAATATTTTTAAAATGCCATACCATTGTGAATGATTCAATATGTTGAAAATCAAGAAAAAAAGAAAAAGAAAGTCAGTAATACAAAATGTGCTTATGCAGTCCATTCTCTGTGTCTGATATCATACACCAAAGATGAGAACCATTTCTTGCATCTATCATCCTTATAAGTTAAGATATGATATTTCATCTGCAAAATTAATTGCAATTTCAGTCTGGATTCCAAGGCCCAAATGTGACAAAAAACCAAGTAGCCAGACTTACTAGCAGACTTACTACAGCCTGGTGAATCATGCTGGTTAAGTGGTGGTTGTAAGAAATCATAAAGTACTTTTATCCATCCATTCATCTGTTCTGTGTATAAATAAAGCATGCAATGTCATTAAATAGATCTTTGTAGTGGATTGCTTTACAGAAGCCCTAAAAAAAGTGATGAAAAAAAAGGTACATGTGAAAACAAGACTGTCTTTACTTATGTGCTCCCTTAACAACATTATAAAACACTGTAAAAATCCAGAAAGTGTTGTGAAATAATTTATTATGACTTCTTTGAGAGTGATGTGATGTTTGGACACTATTTTCAGTGATAGCAAGCCAGGACATTTTCTTATAGTGAGTCTAATCCCTATAATTAAGTGCTGGGGTGTTTTATTACTGCCTTGATTTAACTGTACGACTTTAAGGAGATAGAAACTCCATGGCTCCATTAATAAGATATAGAGACATAGATGATATGGAATGCACCTCATCTTAGTTCCATCAATCTAGAAATCTAAAATTTAGATTAATTCTACTAACTAGTCATCCAGGTTCCACTCTAATGAATGGAAAAAGCAGATCTAAAGATGGTGATAGCCACCTATTTCAGAGGGGATGAGTTGTTCTTGTCTCCAGTTGCCTCCTTCAGCTCTCATGTCCTAATGCAGCCATGCAAGGAGAGTGTTACCTCCCTGGGAAGCCACAACGGGCTGCTGCAAGGTGACATACCTAGGGCACAAGCAGCAGGCGAGTGAGAAAGGAATGAGGGAGCATGAGCCCCAGCCAGGTGCTGCTCAGGGGAGCAAGCTGGTCACCACACAGCAGAGAGGCAGACTGGACACATGAAAAGGCATGTGTCCATGCTCCAGGTGTTCCCAGGGTGCTCCTAGGGTAGGTGTGAGCTTTACCTAAATGAGGAGCTGATCTGAAAAGAGTCGTATAGCTTCAAACTACAGATATTTAAATTTATGTGTCCACTCACCGCTCCCTGTGTGTGAGCTCCCTTTATAGCACAAGGGAGCTACAGGATCTCTAGGTCTAGATTTAGTTGATTAAACGTAGGTAGGTAATTAGTGCTGCTGAACTCTCCTGTAATAGATGCAATAGATATACAGCAGGGATATGTGATCTGTATGCCCTTCTGGACAGCAGTTAGCAGTCAGCTGGGGTAAACTAGGACATCCCAGCTGCCACCACAGATGATTGTTTGCGGACACATGAGCAAAATCCTAAAGCTTCATTAGTTAAAAGACACACTTAGGACCATGTTTCCCATGTAGACACCAATACGTGAAGACAGATCCTCATCTGAGCTCTGAATCTCATTCTGAGGGCCCTGTGCAGAAATCTCATTCACCCTCAGGCACCTCAAATACCCTGGGCACCCATGGGTGGGCAGCTGAGCAGAGCCTTCTGTGTCTGGTTGCAGAGATTTCATCCCAGGAGTATTGGCGAGATGTGAGGCACACCTCTGGAAAAGGTTATAGACAGTAAAGACTACGCTGGCATGGCAGTTCTTTTTGAGAAATTTGTGTCACCAGCACTTTGCAAAATGTAATTACATCATATCCATATGCTTTAGCAGAGAATCAGAGGACCACTACTGCGCTGTGAAGGACAGTCTTACATCTTTAATCGTTCCGAGATGTTGGCATTAAGTGACCTGTCTTCTAATCAAGGATGCCGTGATACTGCATTTCACACATAAAACCTGAGTGTACAAATTCATTCAACTGGCTTTAATTTGAAATATGGACATTAGCAGTTGTACGATTTGTGACAGATTTATCATTTTTATGATGTGTCTGTTGGTATGACCAATTTTTTTTTTTTTGCTTCATCACCTACACTTAAATCTCCCTTGCCTTTGGATGCTGTGCATGTGCAGTGTGTAATAACGAAACTGAATTACCTCTGACCCCTGGAGAAGGTGATCCCTGCAAATCTGCACAGTGACTATTGGCAGGCAGTACACATCATTTGCATTGTCACTGCCTGTACCCTGCTTCACCTACATATGAATAATACTGCGATTCACCTAATTCCTATTGCTTGCCCAAACAGTTCCAATATAAAAAAGTATGATAATTGCTGCTACTACCTGTCACAGGCATAGCATCATACCATAATACACGAGAGCTTGTGCAAAATGGTGATCAACTAGCAAGAAAATTAAAGAGTTAATGAAATCAGAACCATGATTTTTCACTATCTGAAGATGTAAGAAATAAAGGAGAGATTTTCTTTTGGCAATAAATCAGCTCCCACCCTCCTTTTGGTTGTTATTACAGTCATGGTTCAAAGCCCTCTGCAAAAACAAGGTCCCACTTTATTATAGGACAGTCAGGTTCAGAGCACAGCTTGCAATAAAGAAATTAGCAAACCAGAAGCTGCAATTCTGTAGAAACACTCAAAAACGAAGAGGATTTAAAGTGACAAGATCCAATTAAATTTAATTACCCAAGCTGTATTTTCATTTTAACTGACACTTTTTATTAAGGAGCCACATGCACTAAAGCTAGAAACCTGGGCCAAATTGCATCCCAGTAATACAGTTATCTTATGCAAAATTCTTAGTATCTAATTTTCTAAAATGAAATTAGAGAAATGGGGTTTGTAAAAGGTTCTCTTTGTCTGATACTATAAGATGCTGTTTGCAATGTACCTACGCTACTGTATATCTATGCTACAGTAACACCTGATGTACCTAATAAAACTTATTATTGGGAAAGAGTTTTGGTACACCTTTATTATTTTTTAATATGGAAGTATTCACTATAAGCCAGGGATTTAACCATGTCAGTACAAATGAGGGATTAAACAGCAAGGTTAACAACTTCAAATCTAAAACTCTTGAAAACTGAAGCATAAAGTCTAAAACTTTGACAAGAGAAAATTACTTATGAATCTTTTAATTTTAGGCTTAAACAGGCATATAAATCTGGACCAAATGATTATTTTACTGTCATCTTTTTTGTCCACATGGCAGAAAAGAGCAAAGAAGGGCTGCAGTGGACAAACCACTGCAAGACACTTTGTTCTTTCCATGCTTCTGATTTTAAAAAACACATAGCAAAAATTTGGGAAAAAAAATTGAAAAGCCGCTGATGACTCATTAAACTAATAAGAAAACAGAAGAAGTGACACATCTATTTAAGAAGGAGAGGAGAGGAGAGGAGAGGANCCCACTGCAGCTTTGCTTTTTTTTATTGTTGTAGGTGGTGAGTAAATTCAATGTCCTGAAGCTGCTGGTAGTTAATTGAGGCTCTGTGTGGGAGTCAGCAAGAGTAACCACACTTCCCACACTGTGGAGATCTCCTTTGGAACTGAGCTGAGTGGGCTGGGTGAACTCCTCTGCTACCAGGCATGACAAGCACGTTCCATTGGGGAAGAGTCCAAATTTAGATAGTTCTGGTACCAGGAACTCCTGAAGAGGATAAAATTCCTTGCTGGAGGAGAGGAGAGGAGAGGAGAGGAGAGGAGAGGAGAGGAAAAAATCTGGAGTGCAAGGTTTCAGAGGAGAAGTGCTTCCCTATATGAGCTGTCTCCCTTACAGGTATGCGTATGGCATTACCAAGAGCATTACCACAAAATGCATTTGAGAAAGTGAAGCTAGTTTCCTTTTCTGTCAAGTACTGCTGCTAAAAATCTCAGGTTTCTAAGAGGAAGAGGGCTATGGCTCTGTTTTGGTAAGGGAGAAGGCGGAGGAAGAGACTGGGACAGAGTCCCAGGCTGTTTTATTTTTAAAGTGTGAAAATAAAGGATGCAATTACTTCATGGGAGTGAATTCCAAGCCAAAAAATGATCTGTAAACTATTTTGAGAATGGAATGAGGTGTAGCCACAGTTGCATGGTTCTCCACACAAAGTTTCAGTATCATTCCCCTTTGTAATTTTTCAGTTTAATTTCCTGTGAAATGGTAAAGAATGTGGGTATTAACACCTACCAGACCAAACAAGGTGGCAGACCTGTTGGAGTAAGCCCAGGAGTGTTGCAAAGATGATCAGATGGCTGGAACACCTCTGCTGTGAAGACAGGCTGAGAGACTTGGAGTTCTTCATACTGGAGAAGGCTCTGGGGAGACGACAGAGCAGCCTTCTATACCTAAAGGGGGCTTACATAAAAGCTGGAGAGGGACTTTTTACAAGGGCATGTATTGATACAAGGGATATTGAACTGAGAAAGGATAAGTTTAGATGAGATATAAGGGAAACTTTCTTTACCATGAAGGTGTTGAGGCATTGGAAAAGGTTTCCTGGAGAGTCTGTGGGTGTCCTTTAACACAGAAAGTGTTAAAGGCCAGATTTGATGGGGCTTTGAGCTACCTGGTCTAGTGGAAGGCATGCTTCTATGATGCTATTAACACCTTAGTGCTCTCTTCTACCCACATTAGGCCAGAAGAGTAGAGCTACCACAAGAATTGGATCATCTATTTTAACTTTCTATTAAATAACACATTTGAAAAAAAGCATAGCCACACACATATTACCCCCAAAAGTGAATAGTTGCCTTGATGCACTGAGTATTCATATGTATGTAACATATGAGTATGTCACAGGGATTGGAATGAAAATGTTTCATACTGTCACTTTCATCTTGCCCCTGTGCACAATAACCAGAAAGCCTGGTGCTGGAGTGGTTCATCTTTGAGAAGAACTCATAACCTATTACATGAAATTTTTTCCAGTAAAGGACACTAGACCAAGTGGAAAATGGTGCCATAAAGTAAATAAATTCCAATTTTCATGAGGCACTCTGGCTGTATTCCTATACTTGAATTTTAAATGTTTAGGCATAAGATTGGTGTCCCTTGAAGAAAAAATAAATCTATGTGCTCATATATTCCAAACATGAGTATTCACAGCTAATTTAACAAATATCTTCCTCTAGTAATAGAATTATGGCAATGGTTAGAAAAATTTCACTGAAGAGCCATAGAGCTCTCACAGGTAAGTTAGGTTGGTTATTGCAGCTGATGGCACCAAGGGGACCATACAGTTAGCACCTGTGCTGTCTGCCTCTTACCTCCTACCCTGAATAGCTATTATACACACCCAAGGGCTGCCTAGAGTCCAGAGAAAGTTTCAAACTGTCCTTCAGATCCACAGCATGGCTCTTTGCTGGATCCACTAGCAAACCCCAAAGCCACCACACATACACATCAAAGGTCCTTTGTCAAACACATTCTTTTCCTTCCTCCTTTCACATCAACAATAATGAGGGAAGAAACTGTTTCAAGTAGAATGCAAGCAAATCACTATAAAAAAAATATTAAAAGTCCAATTGACTCACCACTGTGGATATGCATGGTTATGAACTGTATGTGAACTTTCTTGTGCCTCATTTGTGTGACCACAGCTCCTCTGAGATACACCTTCACAGTGCACCAAGGGACACCTGAGAAATGGTGCAGATGTCTTCCCCTTCCCGGGGTAAATTCACTTTCATTCAGCTCTCAAATCCCAGGAACCCCGAGCAAAATGTGGTTTGCCTTTCTCTGTCCAAGCAACACAGAAATTCAGTTGTTAATTATAAAAAGACTACAAACATGAGTAATTTTGACACGATTCCTTCTAAAGATATAATGTTATAATTTGCCCTCAGTAGCTCTTGCTGTAAACAAGACGGCCTAACTCAGATCCTTGGAGGCCCAGTCCTACTCCTGAGAAAGAGACGGGAAGTGCTCACAGTGGTGCCAGTGGGTGCCTGGGGTGTCAGCTTCACATTCAGAGACCAATAAAGACAAGTAGAATCTGATTAACATTCCAGATGACTAACTGCAAAATACCTTCTGCTTTACTTAGCAGTCTTTTCTAAAAGAAGCAATAATGCAAAAATAAACAAAAAATGTTTTCCTTGCATAAAGCATTAATTTTTCCAGCTTTTATAATTTTCTTATTATTTCTGTCACTTTTGATATGTTTCCACCTTCAAACAGTCATTGAATATGAACATTATAGGACGTACAAAGAGCTTCTCGTTCTTCCAGTTGGGGGATATCTAGTGATGTGATAAATCAGTTTAACCAAGATATCAAACATCAAGGAGACTGTGAGAAAAAAAAAGGACAAACTATTATACAAGTCATATACATATTAATTTTATATTAATAATACAAAATGCATATTAATTATTTTGTACTAATTTTGCAATTTCCAATTACCTGCTGAAAGACAACTTCTTATATTACCATTCGAAATCCATTAATTAAAAATCGCCCACTTAAGAACAATGCCTAAAGGAAAAAAATTCTGAATTTAGCTCATAGCCATATATTTGTTTAGAAGGCTGAATGACTGCAGGGGAAAAGCCCACCCAGCATCCAGTCACACGCATGTGGTGAACGGCTCTAAAGCCACTTTTGGGTGAGCAAACAAATCGTGTAATTCTATCGTGTGCTGATTCAAAACTAAATGCAGAGCAGACTCAGTGGACTCCGTCTGGCTGTGGAGGGTGTCTCGTTTCTAGCACCAGGGAGAATTAACAGGTTTGTAGTCATTTCCATGCTAGTCTGTAGAAACAACTATAGACTTCTATGGAAGGTATTCATTAAGATTGAAAATGGGGGAAACAGCTTCTTTTGGATGAATGAAAATATGTCGTTTAGCTGGTTGGTGAGCCTTGCTCATAAGTTCGGAGTTAAATCAGTCTTCAGATTTGACGTCAGGAGAATAATCCCCCAAGTTCCAGGACTGGCTGTGCTTGCTGGAAGGCTCTTCATTCTCCATGGCATAATCTAGGAATTTTTTTAACTCATCTCAAGCCATCACAGGATTCTTGGATTTTATGAGGGTCTTGGTCTCTCCTGTTCTCTACCCGAGACACACTTTTTGTGAAGCATCATAATTTTCTAAAGCGCTAGGTCTGCATTGAAATGCTGAAAGTGGCAACAGAATCAAAGCATCCATTCATGTCTCAGGCTGGGTCTCATATTTCAAATATAGAGGAGAATTTAGTTTTACTATTGTTTGTGTTCTACTTCATTAGTCTCCATGACAGACTTCAGTCTCCATTCTAAGTCACCTTGTATCTACAATTTTACAAATTTACAAATTTCATTGCATGTGTATATTCATGCATGCCTATAGAATCAGTCAGAATGAAAAATATATATCACAGCTAATGTTACTAAAGAATGCTGGAAGAAGGTCTAAACAAATGCCAACACTTCATCAAGCAAAGCAGGACTGGGAGAAAATCCAGAGACACCATTTTTTTGCCTGGTTAAGCTGCACTGTTATGCTCTGTCCTCCTTTAGTACACCCCCACCTTTTGTACTAATCTTTCCTACATCTGCTGCCAGCCAGGCCAAGCTCAAACAGCAGTGTCAATTCCAGGGTCAGAGAGGTCAATGGTGACACCCGATTTAAGTGTTATTCACTCTGATGCTGTGACAAGACAGATACAGCGTGGCCTGACTAAAGTGATGTATGTTAAATTTGTTGCAAATTACTGGCATGATGGATCTATTGATGACCCATTCCAGCTGTCAGGATGTCTCTATCAGTCTCTCAGTTAAGCTTCCTCCTGCTGCTCAGCCCCATCCCCCTCTGACTGCTCCCATCAAGCACGGGGCTGCTTCATAGTCCCTGAGAAACTCAGGGTGCAGAGCACAGGGAAACAAAGCATCAGCATCTGCTTGAACCTGAGGAGCATTGAAAGTCAACTTATGGGGGATAAAAGTTTGATGGTTTGTAGACTTGAGTCATTGTGCAAGTTTGCATCATCTTAAGACCTATTGAAAAACATTTTTTTAATAATAGGTTTTCAAGGTGATTCCTGTTTTCATCCAAAATGTTGAAAACATAATAATTTGAGCTGTTGCTTGAAGTACCTCACTCATCTGAGAAATTCTCTGAAGGAGAACAAGTCCTCTTTTTAGCTTTTGCTCTCAAGTAGAGCAGAGAGATAACTGCTCGGATTCTCTGCAGCAGAAATTGGAAGAGCAGGGAAAGGCAGACGGAGACTGCTCAGAATGTTCCCTTCCTACTGCTCCCTTCCCTTCACAGAGAAGCAATATCCAACTTCCCTGGCAAGTGACACGATAGTCATGGGAGGGAAGGACAGGAGCCACTCTAGAGCAGGTTCCTTGAAGAATCACAGCTTTCCTGCTGCCCAGGGTGGCTGAGGCTCTCCAGTTTGTGTCCTGTGGGAAACAAGATGTATGTGGGAAGCCAGGTCTGACTTTTGTCTTTGCAATGCTGGAGCCTGAGACAGGCATGGAAGTCTGATCTAGTGAAATGGAGTGAAGCTGATGGAAACCAAATTGTCTCAAGTATAATAGATCATTTCTACTTTCAAACCAAGGTCTCTCCTCGAAGTGCTTGCTCCTGGGCAGGTGCAGTAATTACAGAAGTACAGCCCTTCCATACATTTTAGCCCAGATAGGTAAAGCCCTAGTCGTGATGATAAACAATACACCATTTCATAATTACATTGAAGGGGCATCTTATGCAAATTTCTTCTGTTTAATGTACTTTTTTGCATTAGCTGTGCTGTAGCTCTGAGGCATGCTAAGTTAGTTTTTTTCTTTTTTCTAATTATCATTACTTCCTACTGCTTCTGCACCTTTTGTTCTTTCATTCTGGCCCACAGATTACCATTCTTTAGTTTAGTGTTGCAAAGTAATTTTTAATAACAGGAAATTTCTTCACATGTAAAGGAAGAGCACGACTTAGCTGCAGTCCCTGAATTCTGAACAATTTGCATTGGCAAGGTTTGATCTAGGTGGTTGTGCTCTCCTATTTTCTCTCAGATAATATTAAAAGTCACCCAGCAAACATGGACAGTAACTGATATTGAAATACAGTGCCCAAACTGGAGAAAATCAGAATAGTTAGTGCACAAGAGAGCATTTGCAAACCTGAAGATGTTTTCAGAACACACAACTTATGAGGGACCATTATTGAGCAGGGGGAGTGGAGAAACCTGGGCCAATATGGCAATTAGATTTCCAGTTCCACCAGTGTCTTCAGCATCTTTCATTATGACACATATCTAACCTCTTCCATTTTAGTTTAAGTAACCAAAACCCTAAAGAATGGAGGAACAGCAAAGAAACATGGGTCACTTTATTCTAGAATTGGAATAATGTCAGCCAAGGTTGTGGTTCCTTAGTTAATTTTAATTCCTTGTGGCTGTTCATGGCAGAGATGAAACACTGACAATTAGAAAAGACTCTTGAAAAAATTGTGGGCTCTTCAGCAATTCAAAAATGTTGATAGAAGTAAAAATAATTTTGCCTAGCTACATGTGGATTGAATTCAACCCCAAAATAGTACAGAATCTGTACTTAAATGTTACACTAGAAGCTTGGTGTGAGCTTTAAAACATCTTACAGGATTATAAATCATTAGTTATCTTATCTAGATCTACCTTTCCTTCATCACAAATTGTCAAAAAACAGTCACCTGGATAGTCCAGAGCCTGAAGAAGAGAGCTCATCCTATCTCATACCAGAAGCCATTGGGTGATGCTGAGAAAATAGAGACAAGAAAGGTACAAACACAGTTAAGAATCAGGCTTTCAAATCAGAGTACTCATAATAATTTATATGAACTTCACCTCATCTGGAAAATGGACAACGTAAGAGCCATGGCACTCCTCAACAAGACTACAGCAAAATGCTGGAACAGCCCACTGTAGTTAAGAAATGCTGGCTGAGAAAGAATCATAGAAAGGCTTGGATTGGAAGGGACCTTAAAGATCATCTAAGTCAACCCCCTTGCATGAGCAGGGTAGCCATTCATTAGATCAGGTTGCTCAGGGTTCCATCCAGCCTGGCCTTGAAAGCTTCCAGGGATGGGGCATCCACAACTTCTCTGCACAACCTGTTCCCATACCTCACTTACCTCCAAGAATTTTTTCTAATATCTAATCTAAATATCTCCTCCTTTAGTTTAAAAGTTTTCCCCCTTGTCCACATCTTATCATCAAGACTGTCATCATTAGCTGTTATGTCACTGTGCTCTGCTTCTTCCAAGAGGCTTAACTAAATTATCTCTTAAATTAAAGAATTACTCCTTATCTCTAAGTTTATTGGTGGCACTGGCCAAGATTAAAATATAACTTTAAATTGTCAGACAAGGCAGCTGTCTGCATCACTCACTACCAGTTTTTAGCACATTCTTAGCAGCCATCCTAACTCCGAGGAATAACATGAGATCTAATCACCATAGTAAAGCTCATCACCTTCCATTCCAAAGACAAGGCATGTTTTTATGGCGTCCTGCCTACTAACATAAGCAGAACACTTTTATGCATGCACTTTTTTAAAGCCTTTGAATGTGTCTAAGAAAGGCAGCTTCCTTTAGGGAAGAAGATTTCGACACAGAATAGGTGATCACCATGTTGACTCATGCTACACTTCCAATATTAAATTTCTATAGTGAAGCTGGATAAATATATGTAAACTACATAATTGCTGCAAAAATTGGAAACCCTGTTTGGAGAACTAATGAACCTGGTATAGAAAACAAAAGTACTTCACATAAAAGTGAACTCTGTTCTCCTTACCTGTGGATCTAGGTGATAAAAACACTCTGTTTTGCTCTCTCTCGTCTGGAAAATGCATTCAATATGTTTAGGTACACATACACAGAACATCCAGTAAGCATTCTCATGATAGCATGAGTGATTTGGAATTTAATTTCTTCAGGAAAAGGCAAAAATTGGATCAGAAGTCCTACTTCCTGGGAAGGTTCTCGCCACTAAGCAATTCCTTTGAAAAGCTGTATTTCAAAATTATGAACTATCATCACATTTTAAGGCTAAATCTTGTGTCAAATTTTTCAAGGAAGTTAAATGGCAGAGAAGTCCCTTTCCTTTGCTTTGGTGATGCTTAGAACCAAAATGCTCACTGGTGTTGAGATCCATAGAAAGATTTATAATTGTTAAGGCACGGGGAAGTTCATGGTCAAAGACCACAGTGCGTCTGACATAGAAGCACTTGCAGTCTTAGAGCAAATACAGGGTGAAGGTGTTGAGGATAGCCATTTTGAAAGTAAGTATGTGCAATTACTTTGAATCCCTTTGTACGTAACCCTTGTTTTATGAAAACTAATAAGATCAAAGCCTTAGGTGATATGACTTCAGACACCAAGTAAACTTTTAACTCCAGGCAAAACTGCAGTCATCCCCCTGGGTTTGGCATCTTCTTTCTTTTCTTTCTTTCATACTTGTTTTCTTTCAGTCATTCACTCTTTCAGTCTTCTGTATTTTAGCTCTTTCTTTCTTTCTCTTCCTAATTATTTTTCTCTCTATTTCTTCCTCTTTTTGCCTTTCTCTTCTCTTCTCTTCTCTTCTCTTCTCTTCTCTTCTCTTCTCTTCTCTTCTCTTCTCTTCTCTTCTCTTCTCTTCTCTTCTCGCTTCGCTCATTAGAGAAAAAAAAATGACTACGGCTTTTCCGCCCTAAAAAAGAAAGATACAAACATCTGTGTAACTATGACCTAATAATACAAATCCCCTAATTTGTCTTGGAATGGACAGACCTTTAAGTGAGTACACTTGCAGGCAGTGAAAAAAAAAATTCTGGAATAAAAAAAACACAGACAACTATGACATCACACCTTACTGCTTGCTATTCAGAGAAGAAGAAAAGGCTATTTTTTTTCTGGATGCTATAACTTTACATAAAAATCATGCATGGTTATTTTTTTTGTATTGCTAAGTTTTTTATTATGTTAAAACATTTTTCATTGTGTTGGACAAATCTGTGTCTCTAATATAGTCCAGAAGGTATTCAAATATGAAAGCAAATCCTGGCTAAAATGATCCAAATTCCTTCAAGCTTATTATAGTAGTGATATTTCTGTCATGTTGACACCCTTTAATATTACATTGGCAGAAACCCATAAAAAAGTGATAAGAAAATTACATATACAATATGAACATTGTTAATAAGATTCATCAAATTACTAGTTTGAGAAACAATTCTTTCAGCTATAAAATAAGTAAAAAAAAGCTTACTTCTAACAGTTTGACCTCTTGCAGTTCTGGTACTCATCATCTCCTGCACAAGACTACCAGCAGATAAACTCCTGAGACCAAATAACATAGCTACCAGAGACTGAAGTACTGAAGGGATATAAAAGTGCTGATAACAAATGTCATGTGCCATCAGTAATTCCAGGGAATTCGTCATTTTTCATTGCTATGCTTTCAGCATAGCATTTCTTAGTCGTATGACCACATCTTGAGAGCTCCAGGTTAGACCTATTGACCACATCTACATATCCATGACCATTAAGAAGTCTCGATGCCTCTGCACTGAGGAATGAACCTCAAAGTTAAGAGAATCAAGTATGTTCCCACAATTACAAAACAGGGCAGTGTAAATAACATCTTTAAACTATTGCGATTAAACCTTTCAAAAGTCTTTCCAAACAGCGGTGTAATGATGATCAGATTAAAATCCATCATGTAATAATAATAGGTAATGAATAATATATCTTGATTACAGCTCATCTCAGGCCAATTATCACTAAAATAGATATGAACAAAACAAGCCAGATGGTCTGGTAAAGAATGTCCATAAATATCCCAGCCACCAAGCAGCCTCTGGCATAAAGTGCCAAGATCTGCTTCCACTATTCTCGGCAGGGAGCACCTTTCTCCGAAAATAATCTCTCTAAGCAGTTTGTTGAAACCAAAGTCCTTATTTGAAGGATAAAGTACAGCATAAAAAGGGTTTGTAGAAATAAACTTGGAATAATATAGAAATATAAATGCAGGTAAGTCCTGTGGTAGAGTGTCTCTCAGATATGAAGAGTCTGTACTGTGTCCCCTCTTTGTGACTCTGATGCTAAGCCTCCAATATAAAATTAACTTCCTACAAAATGGCTCAGTAACAAACAAAAAATTATTGTGTATGAAACCAGCCAAGCTATAACAAGACTAATCCAATGTGCAGTGTTTTAAATTGCTGAGAAGTTTGGAATCTTTTTTCTCTGTCTTTCCTTGGGGCTTCTCCATGTGCTGTAACTTCTCTATGCATGGAGAGTATAGTTAGTATTTTCATTTGCTGCCTAAGTAGCAAATTACCCTGTAAACAGCCCACAAGAGCTGGTCTGTAATTGAATTCTAACTGTTGACTTTAGACATTTGGTATATTTGCTGCAAGAAGTAAATTTTCAAAACTTCATCTTGATGCAGTCAGACAAAATGAAAGGTAATATTCTTTATCTGCCACAGATTGCTGCAGATGAACTGCTTTCATATGAGCTTAAATAAGATTTAGTGTATTCCATCCTTCAGCTGGCCACAATTGAAAGTGATCAGGATCAATATAGCTGCCCCTGAATGCAGCCCAGTATTGTGCATTACAATAGAGGAAATGGCTGTATTCAAAATTTTCCTGTGTCAAATTAATTTCCATGTTATCTCCAAATTCAATTAGATGGGAACCCCGTGTAACTAAAAAAGTGTCCGACATCCCTTAGTGACAAATTACGGTGCTTAGTGTGCATATCAAGGTGAAGTGTTGAGCCTTGCTAATCTTCTCACTAATTCTCAATTACCGTAAAATGAAGCCATAAATCACACAGACAGGGGATCGATGGAAATGTTGTTTTCAGGGTGATTGGCAGCCTCCCCAAAGGTTTTCTGTAAGTTGGTTTAAGGTTACCATTCTCTAAGGGGAGGGATGAGGTAGTCTTGCTCAATCTCTATGATATAGGCCCACAGGCCTTTTGGGGATAGTGGGGAGGGACAGCACCAATTTCAGCCCATCAGACATCCAATTTTTCTCCTTTTCATACCTGCTGTAGTAAATGAGAAACAAATTAAATTTCACTCCACTATCTCCACAGAAACCATTTAAATTTTTCATGGAAACTAAATTGTCCCTAGACAAATAGCCCCCTGATTCTATGAAAATATACTGGAGCGCTGGGGACAGAAATAAATTTGTGTCACTCTGGATATGCCATTCTCTGTAATGTCATTCACTGCTGGCCAATAAATGAGTCCCTCCCGGAACACAATGGTAAAGCCTTGTGCTCTGGTGGATTTGCATTGTTCCCCCACTCTGGAGCAGTCTAATATTCTTCCTGTTATTAATTTGCAGCCTAGGTTTTACATTCATGAGGCCAAGATTGAAATGTAAATGAGGCACAAAATAAGTAGTCAGCAGTAGCCCTGGCCGAGCAGCCTGTGTCATAGACTCATGGACTTACATGAAAATAGTTATCACTCAGAGAGATTAGCAGCTCAGAACATCAATCACTGCTGCAAGGAAACAATGAATAAAATCGCCCCGACACGAGGAAGGAAATTACCAAAGCTTTAAAGTGGAAAGGGAATATGTAATACTGCTACCTGTTGTTGAAGCACTAAGGCTGTAATAAAAAAAGCTGGACTACTTCTCTCTCTCTCTATCTCTCCCCCTCCCCTGTTCCTGTTGATAGCTGATATTTAAATTGTGCCATTTTTCTCATCTCAATTTATCTATTAAATGAGCTGCAGTTCCTTGGCCAGAGGTACACGATACTTCACATCGCACTCAAATGAAACCCACAGTTTTGAGTCTGAACCCACTTTAAAATGATGACACCCTATATATCATCCAATCTCTTGGCAAACAAATGGATATATAAGGCCCGAGTCCTCAGGTTTCAGGGAGGCTCAGAGGATGCCAGACTTCAAGATAGCAGACAAAAGTGGCTTTAGTTCATCATTGTGCTTTCCTAATTCTCAGATGATGCAAAAGTGGTGCAAGACAATGCAAGCAAGGCAGTCTCAGGCCAGCTCTTCCTCAACAACCTCTGAACAACTCTAAGAAGCTCCCCCAGGACCTATCAATAACCAGAACTTGGAAAAGATTCAGCTAATTCTCCTCTACTTCAGCAACTTTGACCACCCTCATCAGAAGGGGAAGCATTGCATTACCTGTTGGACTTTTTTCCTTGAGTGTTCTCTGTATTCATTAAATGCAGAACACTATCCCATCTACCACAATTAGTTTTGCCTTTCTCTGAGGAAATGTGCCTGATTATCACAGCTGAACAGCAAGAATAATTTCTTCTAGTGTTTGTACTTTAGACAACAGAAAATAGCCCCATTTTACTAGACGCATGACAATTTCTGGTCTAAATTTTCATTCCCCCAAATTTACACTTTCAACCACAAAAATAGCTTTAAAATAGGAAGGTGACTTCAAAGAAAATACCAAAATAAATTCTAGTCCTTCCTATTCTGAGGTAGCTTCTAAATGTGGTTGGTCACAAGACTGCAGTAAGTGGGAGCATCTCTCTGACCCGCTTTCCCAAGGATAGTGGACTCCTTCTCATGGGTCTACCTTCAAAAACTCTGTTTGCAGAGAGAATTATTAAGCAGGAAATGGTTCAGTCTAGGTATGCTTTCTGTTGTCTTACAACTCTTAAAGACTGTTTAAAAAATACCAAATTCAAACAGGTAAAAATATAATGCCCTCCTCTCAAAGCGACTTGATTTGGGATTTAAGAAAAATTATTTAACACGTATATCCTTAGATATCACATTCCATGTAACACCTTTCATTTAAGATGTAAATGCTTTTCATGCAAAAATACCAAAATACTCTGAAAAGCTTTATATTTTGATACCAGTTTTAAAAAAGGCTAGGCCAGTCTTAAAAAACTGGTGTAAGAAACTGGCAATAATAGTAAGATTGGAAACTAAATCTCCATTTTCTGTGCAAAAGAGTAGATCCTGCTACCTTCAGAAACTCCAGCTTTTCATTCCATTCCTCAGCAGGAGAAAGAAAAAAATCATATATGTAAGATATTGAAATAATCTAGTACAAAATTCTGTGTTAGGTGGACGATATCATGAATATTTCCTATTATATGGACAATGGACATTTTGGTCAAATAAACCCTGGAGAATCAGAACTGAGCTGAACAAAGTACCAGCATATCAGAGCTATTGAATATCAGAGAAAGCAACACTCTCTCGAAAATCTACTATTTTTACAATAGACATACTACCATTTTCACTGAATGTTCATTTTTAAAAGCTCAATACAGCCATATTATACACAGTGAGTTTTGAACAATAATGTGTGGTAATGTGTTCAGTGACTTTATTCTGTTTCTTTCTGCAGAAGTTCACTAAGGGTAATGCCAACAGCTAAGAAAAGGGACTTGAAATCTAGGAGAAGCAAAGAGACAACATAAAATCAAATGTTCAGCTGTGCATTAAAATGTTCTTTTGAGAGGTCAAGAAATTGATCATGGATGAGATCGCAGAAGATATTGAACCTTAAACTGCTTTGTTCTTTTTTCCTCTATTTAAAAAGACAAAGTCAGACCCAACTTGTTACCGGAGCTTTAGAGCCCAGCAGCAGTGTGCAATTTCTGGCTAAGGAGCAGGAGCAAAGTAACTCACATGGCTCCTATACCACGCAGCATCTTCTACTCTCAAACCCCTCCTCTTTTCCTCATATTGTCATTGTCTTCACTCTTAGTGTCTCAGAATATCTTTTTAATTGCTTATCAAATTGATAGTTATTGTATCATAAAATCTTCAAAGCCATTTCCCAGTCCCATTCAGTTGTGGAGCTGAACTTTTATACAATGATATATCACAATGGATTATGCTAATAAGCTTGTTAATAGCTCCAGCAGTGTTAACTGAGCGCATTAAAACAAACTGGTCCTTGCAATAGATTGGGAAATGTTTTATAAGGGGTATGTGATCTAAGAGCAGCCATGACAAGGCTAGTAAATAATAGCAGAAACTGGCATGACCAAAGAAATGCTCACCTAAATTATTTATATGTTAATCAAAAATACAGTTGTTAAGCAATATCATTAGTTCATTACTAATTGGTTTATGGATTTGTGATGAATTACTTATTTGCATGCAAAGTAAACCCTCAGCCTTTTGTTCATTGCTTCTAACCTTCAAATACTTGCAGGTTTTCTCTCCGCAGCGCTCGTCCTTCACTAAAATGATTATATCAGCTTGCCAGAGAAAGTAGATTTTCAAGGTAAAGACATAATTTTCTTCTGAAATGTATGCAATATATTATTGTCATATATTTTTTAAAAGTCATAATATATCAGAATTTCATGCTTGAGAGATATGCAATTAATGCTATACAGTGTATATTTTTCCTTACTCTCCACCAAAAATCCTACACTTTGAACATTTATTAGTAGTGGAGACTAGTTTCATTCATATATATCAAGTTGAACTGTCAGGCACATTGTTATGGGAAATGTTAAATTCTACCTCAGTGGAATCAGATTGGGCTGAATATAACCAAAGAACTTATGCACACCTCTGGATGTATTGTGGGACATCCTAGAGATGTGACACAGTGATTTTAAGGTGAAGGCGAGGGTCAGTCTTTCATTTGGTGCCTGAACTCATCGGCGAATTTCTTAATTATAAGGTTTTCAGAACTGCAGTCTCTCATCAGGCACTTCTCTTCTTGTCCTTTGTTTCCCTCTCTTCCTCATATTCTTATTGCAGCTCCTTCCTGTCATCTCCTCTCTTTTTCTACTTACATTTCACTCCATATAACATTTTTCTTTCTCAATTATCTCCCTCCATGCAATACAGTCACCTGTGTTTTTTCCAGCCTCACTGCTTCAGATTAAAGGAGCAAGACCAAGGAACTATCATTGCATCTTTTCCCCTTTTGAGGTACTTTCCCTGAAAGGAAAGCTTAGACTTCCTCTCTCCTTTTCCCTTTTCCTTTTTTTACTCTTCTCCNGCCATGAATATAATTAAATTAAATTAATATTGTCCATCAGCTTGGTACACATTCTTTTAAAAAAAATAATTTTTCTCTCTCTTAGAATTTAAATAATAAAAATAATTATTTTATATTTAAAAAATATATTCTTCAAGAAGGTCGGGATCAGTATAAGCTTCCTAGAGATTTTTCACCTGTTATTATTAAGCAGAAGTTCCAGATATATTAATGCAAATAGGCCCAGCAAGGACCAAAAGTCCTGAATAGGAAAGCAAGTTACTGTGAGCAAAAAGTAATCCAGATGGAGAACTCTCTTCCAAACGATCTCTCTATGTAATGAACTAACCAAATCTCACCTTTCAAACACACCCTGCAATTGATTTTCATTTCTCTTACAGAAATCTACCTTCCGAATATCTTGGTAACCCTTCTATCAGTTGACCTTCTTGGGTTTTGTCTTTGCAATCGCAGAGGTTGCAGTGCATTTTCCACTGCAAGGTTGTTTTTCTTTGGTATTTATCATCCACAATCTGGCTCAGCCCAGCAAGACATGCATCACAGTCTAATCCAAGCGAGACTCACAAGGACAAGGGAAACCTGACCAAAATGAAAAACAAAGTGAAAGGTAACACAGATGAAGACCACCCAAGACAATGAACAACTTTTAATGGAGTTATAAAGCAACATTTTTATTACTGATAATAATTTATTATGATATAATAATAATAATAATAATAATAATAATAATAATAGACGATATAAAGGGACAGCATAACTGGGTATTGAGAGAGGCATTCCAAATATTTCTTGTCTAAAGAGATTAATGTAGCGTCAGTTCAGTCATGCCTTGGTTCAGTACCATACACAAGTAAATTGCAGATAACGTTGTACAATTCTCTATATTTCTATGGTGGAGACCTTAAGTCATAAAAATCCATGTCCAGAGGTCCTCTTAAAATTATCTTGGATGACTGCAGAAACTATGATGAGGTTCTTTAAACTCCGTATTCCATGCTGAAAGAATGAGAAAACCACTGTGTGCATGGAGTCCCTTCTTTTCCAAGGTGTTGGAACCTTGGTCTTTTGTTACTTATTTGTAAAAATGTTTTTTGTTGTTGCTCTTTTACAGCAGTAGCCAGATTAAGTTCTAGACGGGCTTTAGTCCTTCTAATTTTCTCTCTGCATAACCTCACAAAATCCTTGGGAGATAGTTCCCACTTCAAATCTCTCTGAAGATCTGAATCCATCAGGTATAAATGCATGGAATTTTATGAGAGGGATGTAAGGAGCTTCACCTATCCTAGCTAAAATTATATTACCTGTTCAATGTCTGAATTTACCAATGCTGACATTGCATGCCCATGTGGGAATTACTGGACTTCTAATGAATATAAATCCAGAGTTGCACGTGCAAAATTGTGGTTGAAACTACCACAGCTCCTTTAAGCACCTAAAGGCCAGCACAACTCAACTACTGCAATAGAGTAACTCCTAATCCCCAGCAGTTAACACGAGCCAAATCTGTTTCCTGAGGCAGGGAAGGAAGGCTCACTCAACAAACAAAAACCTATTCTCTCTCTCACTAGTGTCTTACAGCCCTTGGCCTGCCTTCCTCCATCTAGCCTGATATGTTTTCTTCTATACAGAGATCTGTGAAAGGATTCAGCTTTAGCCCCATATTGGTGCTTTGGTTTACCAAAAGCTGGGCCTCCTAGAAGCTGCCAATCCCATCATGTGTGCCAAATGTGACTGGTATTGGCTTTGGGGACACAGCTGTAATAAGCTTTGGGGTGCCAGGACACTCATAGCATGTCCTTCAAACACCCTCAGCCCTTGAAGCCCTGGCAGAATTTTGGGTGGTGAGCTGTTGTCTCCAGAACATTATGCTTTCTTTCAGGGTGACAGGAACTCTCTTCACCCTCTGAAGCTGCTTTCTCTGTGGTTCCTTCCAGGTCTCAGCTTCCCACTCCTCTGTTCAGGGAGTCATGTGGCCACTCATCACTCGTGTAAAAGGAGGTGTCAAACTAGAACCAGTCCACCAGAAGAGAACCTGATACACTCTGGTATGACTACAATTAAGGAAAAAATGACAGTCACCAGTAGACATCTGCCTACAAACAAAGCTGGAATGAAAAGTGAAAGAAATCCCACTTTTTTTTTAGCCTGATTGTCAAAAAAAAAGCACACAGAAAGAGTCAACTAGCTACAAGGAACGAAGTAAGTGATCTTTTCCCATTATAATCAGGACACAGAGCCTGTTATATCTCTGAGAGCTCAATCTAAATAAGGCCCCATCCTCTCGTCTATTTCACATTATGAATAAAAACATGAAATTAGTTTTATGTCAGAAGAACAACCCTTAAGACACTTGTAACTTATAATTATAATTTCTAAGCTGTTTGGCTTGTCAGTATCAGGGAATTCACAGCCCAAGACTTCCAGGACTTTATAGGCTGAGACATGCTGTGCTAGCTACTGAAAATTAACTATGAATCTCTCATCTGCATCCTGATTTATTAACTACAGTGAGAAAGAGAAAGTTTAAAAAAGTACTGTATGTGCATAGCCTGCTAGAGTGGAAGGAGCCATTGGCTGTGTTCTGCTCCTACTCAATAAACTACTAGCAGTGGGTAAATGTAGGGGTTTCTTCCTGCAAGAGTATTCGGTAGTTTTCTTGTAAATAAACACTGCAAAATTTTTACCTTCACTGAAGAGCAAAGCCGGCCAGTGTCAATTTCAGGATTCTGCAGGATTCACTGGTAGCAAAAAATGAAAAGATGTCTCAGGACTCTCTTTGCTATGCAAAACTCCATACCCTTGTTAGATCTGTCTGAAAATGTTAACATTGCCTGTGATGTATTTTGAAAGAAACAATATTTTTTACATACTTCGAATAAGAATTTTTAGAGGGAAGGCTGCCAAAAAAAAAATCCAGTAACTGAAATCCACTTTAGGTTTTCAGCTTTTACTGAACAACAGGAAAATAAATTAAAAAAAAAAATTCAAAAAATATGATGTTGCATCCAAGATATTCCAAGGTCAGTTTCTATCTAAATTTTGTTCTTCCAAAAAGAAGTATTTAACTTGTAAGGAGTACTATTCCATGATTGTACAGTTTCTCCAGATTCTATTTTCACCCAGTTTTGAAATATTTTTTGCAATAACAACTCTGAAATTCTACCCTTTACTATTATTTTAGGGATTTAAGGGGCTTGTCTGTATTTCAGATTTTGTTTGGGGAGGAGGCAGAGTAGGTGTTTTTTTTTTTCTCAAAGTCAGCTGGCTCCATTTTGTAAGTGAAACACTTTGTGATATCAACACAGCCTGGATACTTAGAAGGCATTAAATGATACAATATTTTCTGGAAATAAAGGCAAGTAGCAATCATTCTCATCATTTTTGGGTGGAGAAATGAGGGCAACCAGGCCGAAATAACTCGCTCAGCTTATTACTGTTCTGCCTACCAGTGTCAAGAGGACATATGTCTTTGATTTCTGGGTCCCCAGCACCCTACAACAGGACGCCCTGAGGGGTACTGCTCTAATGAATATTCTTTTTTTTTCTTCTCTTCCAATTTCTTCTGGCATTGTTTCTTTTTAGCAATGTTGCCTGTCTTGCTTCTCCCCCTCCCCACCTATGGGCTTTCACTATGTACCCCTTCCCTCTTTGTAATTTTTTAAATTTCTCTTGATCAACAATGAAACAAAGGCAAGAAAGAAGAGTCTCCAGAATTTCAAGGGGGTTGATTACATCAGATCCATTTAGAAATCACTTCTGATTTTTATTTTGCAAGATCAAAATCCAATGACAATAATTTTCATAATTGAATCACTATTGTGCCATTTATGAGTACAAAGTTATAATTAGACCCGGGACACTGACATTTATTTTCCTTTTTTATGAACAGAACATTTCTGAACTTCTAATAGTGTTGGTGTTCAGCCAAACAGAAAATAGAATTTGAAATTAAATTTAAAGGAGCAAAGAACCAGAAGAGAATGTTCTTGACTCTGGTATTAAAAAAGGCCTTTCAGAGTTTATGCATTCTGGCTGTGATAGCGTTAAATGACTCTTCACAGATATTTGATATATATTGACTGTACCAGATTAAAAGTTAGACTTTATCTGTAGCATAAATCTGGTAGATGAATATGTAATGTACATTCTTCTTTTATCGCAGTCATAGAATACGCTGAAACTTTAACCCCCCAGAATGCATCTACATATTTCCCTCCATATTTTGTATTCATAGAAATAATCACATTAGTTGTTGGATACCCTTTAGTAACACACTCTTCTTTTAGTAAATAAAAAAGACTGCCACTTTCCATCATTTCACAACACCTAGAAAGATAGTAAAATCTTCAGAGCGATCGCATCTTTCTTTTGCTGGCTCTCACACACGTTCCCCCTAGAGAAGCAGATGTTTGACTTGTCTCATGTAAAAGGCAAAAATTGAGTTACAGCTTCAGATTGCAAGATTTGCAATGTTTGCTACAGTTTATTAATGTTAACCAAATAAAAATGACATTAGTGAAAAAGATCTACATGATATCTCAGAACTCCCAAGATTAGGCCAGATGGTCACTTCTAACTGATATAATCTAGTAAGCTCTGTTGAGAGACAGGCTATTGATTGAATTTCTGCCTTTAAATGCAAGCTCCATATCTGCACATGTCCACAGTGATATCAGTTGCTTGAAATCCAATACAGAGGTGTAGATTGGGAGATGATGTTAGTTGCTACCTATTAAAACTGTCAATTCCATCTGTTGTCTAACACTTTAAAATACTGAGTGTAGTTTTTAATAGATCAGTATTAGATTAAGAGGCCATATATCAAAGCTCTTACTAGCTGAAAAGTGTGGGTAAATGTGTAATTAAATGACACAATGGAAAAGGAACTCCATGGGCTGGAACTGGCCCAAATTAGCATCAAGCGGGAAGCAAATGCTGTGATTTAGGATTTCTGCAGCCGCCAGGCTTCCCTAAAAATGAATAATGTGCGCCCTTTTGAAATTATCTTTATAAGCAGGTATATCATGATAAACCTGCAAGTGCTGTTAGACTTATGATTGTCCAGCTCCCCACAGTGCACTTCCACAGGTACTCCAGTGACTCTGTACATCTGCCTAACTACCCTGCTCTTATGGCATTTCCACAAGGGCTGTTTCAGATGGCTGATGACAGCCCCATCAAAGCCATGTGTCTGGAATGTTGTATCCCTAAAAGACCCCTATCCCTCAGAATATAGTTGAAAACCACCACTGGGGGTCCTGGGGTTACATACAGGGCGTGGGTTCAACCTGCCCCTTCTCACAGGTGTGCAGTGTCTGAGGGCCCTTGCCTGGTACCAAGGGCTGATAGAGAGGGAGGGTTATGGACAGCCACTTCCAGCATTGCCAGCCCAACATCCAGCAGCTGTTGCTGCTTAAATTTAATCAGAATGGAAAGCTGTTCTTCTTGAGTCCTTTGTACCAGTATGACCACAGGAAAGGGGAAAACTACTGTATGGGAAGGGGGAAAGAGAGAAAAAAATTAGGGAATGGATCTTAAATGCAGACACATAGACAGAAGTAATTGCTTGTTTTATAGCTCTAAATATTTGTATGTAGAAGCTAAATTAACATACCCAAATAAAAAACAGAAGTCCTTCCCAGAAAGGGCCAGAAGCAGGATTCATGTAAAAAATGGTTTATTTTTCTCACTATTTTTTTTGTTAGAATAAGTAAATAATCTCCTAATTATTGATCCTGGCTGGGCCAATGCTTCACAAAACAGCAAAGAATGTGGGCTTAGTGCTCTTTTTGCATCAACTTTCAGAAGACATTTCAGTTTAAGTATGAATTTTCAGAACCACATTATGGTGACCTGTGAAGGATTCCAAGAGAGGAGTTCAGAAGGAACTTGAAAAATTCTGTTTGCAAACTACTAGTGAAGGGTAGTAGAAACAGCTTTAAAAATTCCCCGAATACACCACAAAAAGTGTTTTGGATACATAAAGTCTCTTCATGTTATTAACCAGTACAAGGTACATGAAACATTCATGGAAAATTAATGTTAAATGAATATTACAGTATATTCACAGAATACAAACTGTGAATTCAGAAACACTGTATTCCCAGCAGATATGCAATTTGAAGAATTATGCTCATTCCAGATAGAAACAGAGACAATATTGTGTGATGTGGCTGATAAATTAACCAGCAAAGGTCCAGCCTCATGTATTAAATACTCAAAACAAATCTGTAGCACCAGAAATATTTCAGGGTAGCATGAATCTACTTTGAATAACAAACTTCTTCAAGAAACCTGAAAGTTGCTATACAGATTATCCACAGAAACAATAAAAATTCAATTAATTGATTATTTAGACATTTCTGCTTACTGCTTACTATCCTAAGTACAGAAGCTGTCCTTCAAGAAAGCAGAACTTTCACGATCTTTTTCTCCAAAGTTTGAAACACTTGATACACCACAGTAGAATAGAGGTAATAAGCATTTCTAGTGTGGAAAATAGCAACTCTACCCTCATCGTGGCACTCTTTTAAGGGTCATGATTCACCAGCATAATCACTTTGGTGGGATTCTCCCTGATATGAATGACACCACCAAAACGAAAAAAAGATTTTTAAAGGTATTTCGTAAGAGTTAAACCTTTATAACATGAATGGACAGAAAGAAGGACCAGGTATTTCAAAGCTTCCAGCATGCTTTAAACTAAAAGTGCTAAATTTAATTACCATACTGAGCCACTAAAATATCTTACTTCATAAGCCTGACTTGATGAAACTAAAGGTTAAATACCTTAGATACATTTTAAGCTTTTTTTTATTAACCCAAATGGTAGAAAAAAAATAGCTACTGTAATAAAATGTTCTTTTAAACACATAACAGGCTTTTTAACTGATGTTCTCAAGTGAGACCAGGAAAATGGGTAGCTAAATATAAAAAATGTTATTTTAATATATCTCTCCCTTCATTCTCCAGTAGAAATGGCAATTCATGGAAGGAACTAGCACAACAGCTGAACCAAAGTCAGGGTAAAATATTAGATCTGCAAGTTAGTGGGGTTTTTTTAGGAAGGTTGTTTTAGTGACAGCATAGATGGGAGGAGTTGCTAAGCATAAGCAAGTCAAATTGAACCTTACCCCATCATACACATCACATACTTTGGCAGTTCCAAGTTTTACAGACAATGCAGACTCCTCTACCATATGAGTTTTTGGTTACTCCTTTACTTTACTCCAGGACTTCCAAGCAAGCAGTTAGACTCATGATTCCTTGCAAAACTTGTCATGTTTATCAGTGGTTCTGTATTTGTGGTCATGTAGGAATCAAATGCTAATTTTACATAGAAAGGAAAACAGTAGATGATCTACCAAAATAAGATATTAGAGGAATGATAACAATTTAAATCACAAATTTGGGGTGGGAGAAAAAATTTATCTGATTTAGTATAAACTAAATATGGTGCATATGCACACACAAACACACATACTTACAGCTAGCTGGATGAAAAAACACAAGGTATGGGATTGCTGCAGACCGAGGAAAAGCAAGAGCATTAACATTGCATAAGATGATTAAGGGGATAGCATCAAACATATGGAATATTCTCCTGCTAAAATACACAAAGGATTCTATTGCTATTGAATTTTCACCAGCTGCCAACTTGGCTAATACTGTTACGAGAAGGCAGGGATGGGACATGCCTCAAGACTAACACCAGGGGGGAATTTACTGACTGCACTCTCTTTATCCACCTCTCCTCGAAACTGCCCCTAACCCACACTCTTCATCCATGGTATTTTCCAGCTCCAGCTCAGAGCTGCTATTTCTTTCTGGTTGGAACTGTGCTGGAGATGCAAGTACTATATCAGAGGAAGAAGATATGGGGGCCAAGGGAAGGATGGAGAGGAAGAAAAAGAGACAGAGCAGCTGAAGGCTCTTTCCCACTTCCTTCTCACTCCCCCTCTTCTCAGACTAAGTGCACAATGTTCTCAATCAGACCTTGATAAAGACCTTCAGCACCGAACAGGCCCCACAGATCAGTCTGCCCAGTAGGAGACACCGAGTGCAGAGCAGGGCTAAAAATCTGTTGCCCTTTGAAAAAGTTTTGCTGAGTGCTCAGTTCTTTCAAAAAACCTGACCTGGGTTATGAGCAATTTTGAAAATTGGTTTCCTGGGAATCCAAAATGCTAATATTATAGCACCAAAGTGCAACTGCATAACAGGAGCTTGATCCCCAGTGCCAGGTTAACTGAGTTTCTGGCTTTGTGTAGTAAATATCATCAGGTCAATTATGTACCTGTCCTTGCCCATCCTTCCGTTAGTAAGACTTGCTTACATAAAATACAACTTACTGAATCATGTCTATTTTTCGCACAGAGAGAGTGACCTGCCTGTCATGGACATGTTGAATAAGATAGTCCTTTCTAAGCAGTTATTGCAACCACTACTCTTTTTGTAAGTTATTTAGGTTTACTTATTCATAATATCACTTAGCACAATTTTTTTCACCACTTATATCTTTATTGTAACAATAAGTGTCACCGATGCGGCAGCAAGAACAACCCAGAGAAAAGATTGCAACTCATTATCATTCATTACTGTAGTGAAGAGAGATTAGAAACATAATGGAAGCTGAGAGAAGATGTACCTTTGTGTCACTTACCTTGTACTTCGCTCAGAGCTGGGAACTTCCATGGGCAGTGATAGTGACTCGGTCACCGGCTGCCAGTCAGTGACCTCGGGTGGGTCACTCGACCTTCCAATGACTCCATTGCCCCACTGCAAGCTCAGATAAAAAACACAATCACATGGAAACACAGTGCTGTATTTGAGACCATTCCTACTTTTATGTCTATATTTTTGAGCTTATGTAGATAGAGCTGCTTAGTGAGTTACAGTAGTTTAATGCTTCCCATTATAAGACCTAATTTTCAGATATTTTAACTTTGCCAAATTCTAACAGTCTGAGTAAAAATATTTCATGTTGTGTGACTGCCACAGTGTGACAAAAGAAGTAGTAGTAATATTTAGAATTTTAAGGATCATTTCTAAAGATAAAGAGTTTCTAAAAAACAATTAAAAAAAAAGTTCACTGTGTTAAAATAATGATTACAACAGTATGACAGATGATTATAACAGTATGACAGACAAGCCCTCTGCTTTGGTAGAGCAATATGGTATTTGTTAGGAAGTACCATCTCAGCTGGGAACTCATCTTTTGCCACCACCTGAAAACCTACGTGTTCTTGAAAAAAATTATTCCGTTTTGATAAAAAAATCTGTTTTTCTTTCAGCAAACTCAGCTTATAATGCAAGGTAAGAACATCCAAGCTGTGTCTACAAGAGCTAGATGAAGTAAAATTTATCTATAAATGCACATAGCTCAAGCTTTCCTCTACCACGTCTATACTTACTCAGCTATGCTACCAAGGTTAGTTTTAACTCCATGGAATACCTCTGTTCTGCAGTATGCCTTGTAGTTTCATGTGCCATGAAAGAAACAGAGATCAGAAGTCAAGCTCCCAGAGATCAGCTGGAGGAATGATATGTGGCACATCTTTCCTTCTGCTGTTAGTGGCACTAATAAATAATCTGTGATAGTGTCTCACAAACGCATGGGTGAGAAGATGGTGGGGCAAACATACTGCCAAAAATGTGTTCCTGATCTGGGAAATCAAAGTCCCAAAGTAATTATACACACAAATCCACCTTACATTTAGGATTTTCTGAGTGAAGAGAGTTAGAGACTGAACCTGCTGAAAAGTGAACATCAGCAGGTTTTTCAGAAGCTCTCAGCCTGTAAGTGGGTGGTATTTCTCAGCACGCAGCCAGACAAGCGTTGAGGATGTTGGATCCCACATCTCATTTCAAAAACTCGTATTTGAAAATGAGCCAGGAGAGTCTGACAAAGCCTTTATTTAACATGAGAATTATACCTTACTGAAAACTTCCTATGGGAGAAGTCCTCATAAAATATATGCCATAGGACATAGCAGGTCACTGCATTTAGTACCTTATTTCCCAGGCAATGGATGCTATGTAATCTCATCCAAAAATTAACCAATGTCTACCATACTATTTTATAAAGCTCATAGTTCAAGTTCAGATTAATTGATTTTGGACTTTTTTTCCCCTACTTAACGTATTACACAGTTGTTCTAAAATGTAATTGATGAATGGAAGTCTTTGAATTTTCACGCTCATCCATGTGTGCAGCATGCCATGGAAAAATCCATCTGGGGTCTGTCAACACTGCATGAACATGGGATTCCCATCATCTGAAGTGGTATAAGATTTGTCCATCATCTGTATTCCCCTTTCCATTTTACCTTATGAAAACAGCTATTTTATTATGCCAATTGTTGCATATCCCTCTCCTGTGCAGAATAAGTGTGAGCTTCAAAATTCAGTAATTCTAGAGTCATCTGTTCCTCAGTTTGGTTTGGTAGCAGAGATCACCAGCTTGCTTCCTCTTAAGCATAGCACAGATTTAGTAAACTGTCTTCAGTCTGGTGAACAGTCACGAATGCGGGTGGAAAAATGATGAATTGTCACATTTAAAGAGCTGATTCTATCAAAATAAGGTTATCCAAGTGTAGGTGCTATCAGTTACCAAATTCTGCAGGAGGCGCTGATAACTTGTAACCTCCTTCTTCATTTGAAGCCTCTTTTGAAATCCACTTTTCAGTGTGTAGATGTAGGCAGCACCTCCAAATACATAAGGCAATTGGACAAGTTAATAGAAATTACTAGTAAAAGGTAATTAATTTAAGCTAAAAATGTTGTTAAGGTCACAAGTAGTTTCTATTGCTTTCTGGTTTTGGAAGATTTTTTAGGTACTATTTATTAGAGAAAAAATACTGCTATTATTGCCTTTTTCAAAATAAAGTACTGCAGCTGCTAATTCAAGCTCTAATTAAATGCACAACCCTGAACTTGATATTTTCTTGTGTTTCATGTCATTTCTCAATTCAGACTTCAAGACAGACTCAAAGCTGACACCTCTGGATCTTTCATAGAATATTCTTCCCTCCGTACAGACTTCTCTGTTATCAAAAATGTGGCTCAGATATTTGTGTGTGTATGTCTGCAGTTAATGGACAGAAATTTAACAAGCTTTTATTATCCACTCTTAGCATCAGCCTGAATCTTTTGGTTAGTTGGGAGTTTATTGCCAAAAGGTTTTATGGTATATCTAATTGGGTCAGTCATCCTTCTATGCCATGAACCCTACCAGACTGCCAGTGTGCCCTGAACCCAAACAGAGGGTAAGAGACCATCAGTTATTTAGTATGTGCTAGAAGCATGCATTTTCTTTTCACTCCATGTGAAAATAGTTAACCACAAGGAAAGAGTCCCACCCCTCCACTTTGCAAAATGGTGAAATTAAGTTTTCCGTACAGCTACCAGGGGACTGCAGTAAATTACCCTGGTAACAGAGTTTACATTGATTCTGAAAAAAGCACTTGTCCATATGTAACAACGATAACCTTTTAGAAGGTTTGGAAAACAAATCTGACACCCCATTAAAAGGCAAATGATTTTTTCTCCACACAAGAAAAAGAAACTTTTAAGACATAGAAGGCTATTAATAAATAATGGGGCTTTTTTATAGGAAAGGCTGACATGAAAGCTTAAGCTATAAACTGTATCAGAGGCAGTATTTTGACTTGTGTGGTTTATTTGTCAAAGCAGTGAGATGGGATCTCATTTTTATTAGCTGCACAAAAGATATTTTATTGAATGTCACATTGTAATTTGATTTTAAAAGGAATAGAAAAAAATTACATTTTCTCGGATACGTAATACTGCAAAAACATGATAGTCATGCTAACCACTAACCACAACGAGTAGCAATATAAGCCCTACAAAATATACACTAGTACCTTACCAATGCAAATGTGTACTTTGAGATTCTGTGTACCAGAATATTTTTACTGAATCTGGTTTCATTTACTACTGTCAGAATAATGTATAAAAAATATGTGCATGTTATTAAATTATGTATGTAAACAACTAACATAAGAGTTAGATTTGAGAAGAAGGAGAGCTTTTAATATTTTAGAATTTGTCTTCAAGCTCGTTCACATATTCATTTATTTACAAGAAAAAGATCATAGCTGAATGAAACAGAAAACAGTGTGTATTACCTAGATATGATGGGAATGAGAATAAAGACACACAGCATAAAAATAAAGAAGTCTGAGTAAATTATATTCTTTTTCACTCTGCCATTGACTCCCTGAAAGTTGTTTAAGCCTCCTTTGGTCCACCTCCATATCCATATTTGTGAGCCCTACTGCCAAATGAGTGTCTGAAGAAAGAAACTTACAGCTTCCAGCACTCTTTGTGGTACCAGTTTTGTCACAAGAGACAGTGGCATCATCCCTGAGCAGGGAGCCTGGGCTTGGTCCCAGGATGAGAGCACTACTGTGGAGTGCTCAGCCCCTCCTCCTCTCCTCCAGAGCCACTTCATCACAGCATTCAACCCTGTCAGACCCTGATGGTGAGCCCATAGCCAGTAAGAGCCAGACAAATGCACTTTTGTAACTCACAGGAAGCATCCATTGCCACTTTAACTGATCAATATAATACAAGTTCCAAAAAAACCCCACGCTATTCAAAACAAAGTCTGAGTGATATGGAAACATATTTCAATTCTTAATAATTTCAGAAAAATTAACCCACTGAATTTTTATATTTAGTTCACCTAGAGCCTCACTTTTTGTCAACCACCTGACAGATCCAGGAAGCAGTTTTCCAACTGTTCAATTTTTCACATGAAAAATAGAGAGAAAACAAAAGGAGAAACATTAGTAGATGAACCAAAATTACATTTAAAATCATAAGTAGAAAGATGTGTTCTACAGTCACACTGCTGCTTCACCAGTTTAAAATCCTGCTTATCCCACTGAAGTTGTCACTGTCCTGTGGACCATTAGCAATCATCTATCTCTTGCAAGACCCTCAAACTCCTCAGCTGGAAGGAGATTACAAGTTATCATCTCCTCCTGCAGAATTCAGTAAATGATAGCACCCCACCTTTGGATAATCTTATTTAGATAGAATCAGTTCTGGCAGAAACTTAACACAGGAAGCACTTCAAAAACGTTTGTCAATCCATGGTGATCTCCAGGGTTAGTTTAAAATCTGATATAGATCCCAGATGGAAGCATGGAAGAAACATACATACTACTCCATCCCAAAAGGTGGGATTGCAAAACAGCTAAGGAAAATTCAGGGCCAGCAGCCTGCAACAGCTCTTGCACTCCAGAAATATTTGAGGTTAAAAGCAGTAATGGTCTTTTTTGGTGTCACAGTGTTTATTTTTTGGACACTGACTAAAGTGATGGGATGCAGAATGCACAAGTGTATCTATAGCTGCTAAAGGCTGGCTGCTGCAAAGTCCCCACAAAGGTGTTGAAACACGCTGGAGTGTCTTTCCAGGCATAGAATTTCTTTAAGACTCCGGTGCCAATTTATTCCTTCTCACTTTTAAAATTAAAATTTTGTTCAAGCATTGGAATGAAGACTGCTTTCTCAAACTCTGTAATTTGGTGATTGGGGTATTTTTCTGAGAAGTAGGTGTTCCTGTAGGCAAAAGAAGAGGATTGTGAAATTTTGTTGATTCTCAGGTAAACACTATTTCAAAATCAGATCCCTACAATTTCCTCTTCCAGCTGGTTTTGTAAAAAAAGCAGTAGCTACCACTGCACTGTGTTAAAAGCTCTCTCCAAGAGCTCTCTCCAAGAGCTCTGTAAGGTCACTATCAAACATCTTGGGTGCTCAAGGGAACTGAGACAGGAAAAAAAACACTTTCTGGCAGCTGGTTAGGGTAAAGCAGAAGCATGATAGCAACTGATGAGCCTGACAAGATCCAGCCGGGTCTGAAAACATAGAAAAGCATGATTCTGGGCTCTGGGAATCTCTCCATTCAAGCAAGGAAGTTCCTAGAGGTTCTGGGTGGTTCTGGAATTAGGCAAGAGTATCTGAATGCATTTTGAAAACGTTCCTATGGTAGGCCTGAATCACCTAACCAAGCATTAAAGTCTTTACTAAGACCTTAGGAACTTCTGGAAGTGAAATCTGAAGGTGTGAACAGAAATTCAATGCAGCAAAATGTGCAGATGCCTTCATAAAAGATGAAAGAGATTTAGAACATGAACTCCCACAGCAGCCTCCCAAATCCTCAATGATTCTAAGGCCTGGCTCCAGAGGTCCTGCAGAAAAACTGTAGTTTTGCTGTTAATTCTACAAAATGTAGGAAAATATCCGAATAGGAGAATCCTGTGTGTGCGTTTGGATTTTTTTTTAATATACCCAAAAATAAGCTGTTGGGCCTCACAGACTATTTCAGGATTTTTTGAGGAAGAAAATATCAACGGGTATTGTCAAAGTCAAATGACAGTATGGCATACCTCTCATTTGCCTAACCTATTTGCACCTCTCAAATCTGTCTTTGGCCACCCACAAGGGTCTCCAGTCTAATTCTCAATAAATTTTGGAAAGTTCTTAGAAAATACCCATTTGTGACCATTATTGTTTGTTATGTGGGGAGGGTTCAGTTCCTACATTGCATGTGCGCAATAGCACAAATGATCGGAAAAAAAACACATGAACCTCTTGTGTTTCCTGAACAGTTTAACTGGAATACCAAATATTCCTATGGCTACCACATGTCTGACTTTTACCAGCCACTTTTCTTGCGCAGGTGAGAGGTGCTCATCCCTGTCAGAGACAGCACATTTATTCTGCAGGCAGTTTCCTGACAAGAGGGATGCAGGTTACTGCAGCGCAGCACAGCATCTCCCCCACACACAGCCCTCTAAATCACTATCTTGCTTTTGGGAGCAAAGGCCTTCTGAGAGGTCAGCTGGGCACCTCCCCATATCCTCACCTTCTTATTGTTTTTTGCTACTCAGCTGGCAGAGAAACCATACTCCTGCTAATCTTATTAGCATCTGCTTCATCTGATCATTAGCCTACTTCATTTGCTAATCAGCATATCTTAATTATTACCGTGCACCTGGCAGTGGCCATAGCAAATTGTGCCAGGAAGAAAGCAAATGTGTCCACTCTCCTTCTGGCTCCACTGGAGTCTCCAATGTTGCTTCCTACCTCTGCTTCTCCTCTTCTACCAGTCAGTTCAGGCCAGCACACATTTCATGGCTGCTTTGCTAAATGGCTCTCTGAAAGCACCTGCTAATTCACCCCTGAAGCAGCTTTTGCATGCTCAGACTCCAGTGACAAGCATGGGCCATACATTCTTGTCCCCAGCATTGAACATACAGACTAGGCTGCTCTTTCTGTGCCACTGCCATGGTATCTCTCATCTTTTCATGTCCCACAATCAGCACAAGAATGGTCCTTAGGAAATACCCAAGCATTTTGAGGTTTGGCCTGTATCACTAATTTCTTTGGTTTCTCTGTAGAATGGTGATGAAAAACATTCCTCTTACAACATTATAGTAGGGGATCTGGCCACTTTCGAAGCACTTCAATATCCTTTTAGGGATAGGATCATAAAAATATAGTGTAACTAATAATGTCTGAGGATTTTTGTTTATTAATTATAAGACTTAAATGAATTTCAGGTTTTTAAATCCTGCAGATGGGGACTAGCATGCCAATATCCAAGTACTTATTAGATTTACAAGAACATTGACTTTAAGGTTATTCAAACCAGATTTCTTCTATTAATATTACACTGTTGTGCCAATCTCACAGCAGTTGGTATGTTATGAAGAAAACATCAGAGGGGTGTGGTAGTTGTCTGCAAAAGTTCAAAACAACACCATGGCTACAAACATGATATTGCTCATCTTGGTCTAATATTCTCAACCTTTTCCTGACCCAGGATTCATAACCAACAAAAGGAAAATATGAGGATGGCTTTCAAAGGTTTTTGGTTTTTTTTTACTTAAGCTCAAGATGTCTGCCATACGGACCTCTCTGCCTGGGATAGGTGTGACCAGCTCCCTTTAAGGTCAGCAAAAGGTACTTCTATTGTGCAGCTTATTTGAACAGGTTGCCATTGTCATCTTGAGGGTGAGACAAATGATCTCAGAAGAGCTGGCCAGCTCAGATTGGGTAAACACCCGATTCAGACAGATGAATCCTGCCTCCACTCTGTTCCTGATAAGCTCCATTAAATTACAAAGCTGGTGCAGAGGAAGAGAAAGAGGAGACAAGTAGCTATTGCTGCAAATACTAAATATAAGGTCCAGCAGGAAAGGGTTATCATCATCAGGGTGTCACATGTGACTGTCCACCCACTTCCTCACCCACCAGAATCACCCTTGGTGCGTCAGCTCAGTGGGGAGGCTTTGGAGCCTGTCAGCAGCTGGAACCAAATTCCCACCATGGCTTCCCAGAGGGGCAGGGAGCAGGACTGGCTCAGGATTCCTGGCACTGAAGAACCATGTCCTCTCTCCTTTCAGGCAGGCACTGTTACCTTCTCTTGCCTGCAGCCATAAAAATCTCTTCTGTTATTAATTACCATCAAACTTTTTGAAGTAAGAACAGCTTTAGTACATTATCCTTGACACTGAAATTCACACTATCAGAATTATGTTATTTATTATGCCTTTGTCCCGTTAAGAACTTAAAAGTTTTATTTTTACTAATTGCCAGAGATTTGGTGGCAATTTTGTTGGTTTTCTGTAAGTTACCTTTCATTAAGCTGGAGTGTATCACTTTCAGAAATGCAGTAGTGTTCTTCTGTCATGTGAGCACTATTAAAAATGCCCCCTTTTGATGTGCAACCCCTTTAAATCTCTCTATATATGTGAAAGCCGTCTGGCTCTAAGGCAGGGGTTCTTATTTGGTTTTTTTACAACCTAGCAGAGAATAAAACTAATAAGTATTTCTCATTCTTTAAAGATTGATTTATTATCAGTTCCAAAAACATGCCTTTTCATTTGGAAAGTCATTTGCTCAGTTATGATTGGATATAAACAGCTGCTAAGGGTCAGCACAGGCCTTGGTGCTTGTTATTGTTTGCACTCCTTACAATTTTAGCTCAGCATAACTAGCAGTGGTGTCCTGGGATTCCAGAGTCTGTACTGATTACCAACAAAAGCCTCTTTAAGATCAGCAGAAGCAGTCAAGGGACTAATGGTGCCAAGGCAGTCTGAGGCACTGGAGCAATGCCGCAGGTCATAAAATGAGCAATGACAATTGCCCTGTCCTTGCTGATTTTATCAGCCTGAGAGTTTTTCAGTATCACACAGAAGACAAAAGGAATCTTTAGTCTTGAATAATATTATCAGCAAACATGACTTGTTTGGGGCTTGTTTTTTTGATTTTGTTTTCTGTTTGGTTTTGCTGCTGATTGCTTATTGTGTTCAAAAAGGCAGGTGGATGTCTTAGTTATGATATATATATATCATGGCTTTACACCAGTGGCAGTTCCTTTCACTAGCTACTTGCTTTCACTGCTTTCTTAATATGCTTATTTTGGAGAAAGGAACAAAGAAAAATTGGAAGTTTTACTATTTTAAGTATGTTTATATATGTTGTAAAGTAAATATTATTCTTATGTATGTATAGCTAAGCTGTATGTCAAATTCACCTCATCAGTAGAGTTTTCATTCTGGCTTAGGCTAAAATGAAAATGATCTGTGACTACCTCATCTCTCACTCCAAATGAACATTTCAGAAAATCACTGTATGACTGGCACTCTGTGCAAAATGCATAGGGATCAAGTTGAAGATGTGTTCACGCTTCTTGAGCTGTGATCATCTGAATGAAGAAGATTTCAAAGCATTGTGGAATTCCCTGGAAGTTACACCAGAGATGAATTTGGTCTTTAGAATGAGGTTTTATACATCTCATTCACACACAGCAAAATGTTTCATCACAAGTGGAGACACTTTTTAAGAGAGTCTTAAAATTAATCCCAAATGAGGAAGCTTCTCTCTGAATGAGTGAAACTTGGCAGATTTACAAATTCAAACTGAGATGCATTAGCAGATCTTGTGTAGGGAAATCTGTATAGTATCTGTCCACATGATACCTGTTTAAAATCAAGTCTAGCAATCATATTTCTACTGAATTAAATACATCATAGAAATAAAACGTATCAACAAGCAGTTCAGGTTTGCTGTGTTTTGAAGTACTGGCTATTTCCATTTCCAGTAAGAGCCACATATTTCAAGTACATTCAACTTCAGCTGCTCTCAGGCCCAGATTTGCTAAGGTGCTTGGGCACCATATTCTCTTGGTATTCATGGAGCTCCTAAATAACTTGCCCATTTTTTAATTAAAAATAAATAAATTGAAAAAAATGTCCTGAAATTAGTTTCAAGGAATCAAAACAGGGATTTTTTTTTTTTGTATGTGAAAATCTCATTAAAAACACAGAGAGCTTGGAGTGACCAAAAAATGGTCTGGAAATGTAGCTTGTAATTGCTTTGCAGATCATTTATATTTTTATGCATAATTTTAATGATATCTGGCACAAATCATCACTAATGACAATCCAGAGTTCAAATAGGAAGAGCACAAATTCTACAGCATAATTCATTTCTGGCAGCAGGGGAAACTTAAATCAAGATTCAGACAATTATGTAAGCAGAGTGGAGACAGTTTGTCACACATCACTTCTGTCTTGGAATTGCCTGTGTGCTCTTTCAGCTACCTCTGTTGTTCATCTCTAGGCATTCATGCAAGGTGTCTAATAGGATGTTACTGAAGGGTCTCATTGCAAGTGATGCAGTAGACAGAAACATTTAGCACATTATTAAGCAGGGAAACACAGACAGGGTCAAAAAGCAGTAGAAATAAAATGGCAAAAGAATGGAAAAGCAAACATATTATCAAAGGAAGGCTTGAATAAAAAGACATTTGCCACTACATACATATCCCTATAAGAAAGCAGAATATATATTTTGTAGCAAAAGCCCAACTGCACACAAAAAACTCTTCATAGAAGACTGAATAATAGCGAAGATTCCCTTCAAAATTCTCATGTTTTGGTCAACACACAGATGCGCCCCTTTCACATAAACCTTCACTAAAAGCTTATGAAAAAATTTTGGAGAAAGAGCTCTCTGATCGAAGAAGACCAGAGGAAATAATGGACAAAGGCAGTTTGAATATTTGAGTTCAGTGCCAAGCTTATGACCTTCCCATCTTTCATGTCTCCAGTGGCCTTCCCATCTTTTCAATGTTCAGTCCAGCAGGCATCAATACCCAGCTTTTCATTTTGTAGGCAGGCAGTCAGTTCCATTAGTTAAATTTCTGATTTTCCTCATATATCTATTACCTCCTTAGTCATCTTTAAGAACCCAATGTACAGCAATTGCTTGACCCAAAGAACAAATGCTTGTGCAGGATCAGGCAGAGGGAAAGGCACAGCCCAGAGCAGGCAGTTACACTCTCTCCCTCAGCACACCTATGGCCAGTTCTTACCCTGTTCTTTTCTGTCAGCACCAGCTCTGAGATGGACACCACATAAAACGGTCTTCAGTGGAGAAATTTTTGCTGGACAGTTCCCCGGTGATATTTTCAGAGTCCCTAAGGGATGATCAGTCAATTATCTGTGACAATTTTAAGGTTCACTGTAATTCCTACAGCATCCTTTAAACAACTCTGTGAAGTACAACTGTGCTTCATGGAGACTCTGAAAGATAGTGCAGCTCAGATTTCCATAACCCTCTGAAACAATAGTCACAATAATAACCAAGGAAAACTTGAGACCCCTCGAGTTCTGTTTGTTACTTGAGACTTCAGCTCAGGGCTAAAACACATAGATGCTCAATTGACTCTGTGATACCACTCTTGTGTCACCCTAATTGGCTAACATCAAGTTATTAAGTGCCAGTAAGTGTTCAGAACTGTTGTATAGAAAACAAACACACTCACATTATCTATGTTTGGGGGAGGGTGGGGGTGGTTAAGTGGGATCCCAATCTGCTAAAACACACCCCTAGACACTTGTGTAACTTTACCCACTTCACAATCAGTTCATTTACCAACATGAGTAAAGTTGTGCAGCTACTCTGTCTTCTGCACATTTTTATGCAATGCATTTCTTTCCTTTAAAAACCCCCAAGTTTGAACACAAGATGCGGCTTCATTATTTGCAGGAGCTAAAATGAACATAAAAATATCTCTTTTACCTAGGACTACCTAATAATTCAGAATCTTCAATCTATTTCCAAAGTTACTCAATCACCTTTATTTTTCTTGACTTTTTTTCAAATCCAGAAACCAAAAGGACATAGTTTCAAATGTGGTTTGTTTTATAATGCTCCTCTTTTAATGTTTAGTGCTACTTTAAAATTGTGTCCAAATATGGCAACATGCTGGCCTAATTTTGTGAAGACAATGATAAATAATGAATACTGGTGAAAGAGAAGTAGAATACAAGCTGTTTCAGTAACAGCTAGCATTTTCAATTTTTTTATTTTTCTGGGAAACAGAAAGCTAGAAATACCATGAAAGTTTTTAGCCTTGGAAACACTTCTATAAGGAAAAAAAAAAAAAAGAACTATCAGTTTCATCCAGTTGTGCAAGTTCTAAAGGATAATGTTTATAAATTCCACCCCATCAAATATTTCACACTGCCAACATCAAGCAGAGATGTGTTTGAGAAGCAAAAGGGAATCATATCAGGAAAAACATTATGTGCCTAGCGTAGTTATGTAAAAGTAATAGAGGATCTTGGGGGATGGATCCCCAAGAAGCATCAATGAATTAATTGAAGAACACGGCAAACAGATTCAGAAGTGCAAAATTAGATGGCATCTTATCTCTAGTATTGAATGGGTAGGATTATTTTTATAATTCTCTTTTCTCTAACTGGACTCTTACACTGTACCAGCTAACATAACAATATAAATACCTCCAACAATTAGACTGTGACCAATAAGAAATTAAAAAGCAAAACTCACACTTCAAATCAGTTAAAATACTCATCCTATAGTGCCATCAGACAAAAATATTTGGTAAAAAGGCAAAAGGTGCATTGGTTGCACAGTTGTAAAATCTCAGTGATTGCAGCAAAAAAGCTGTCAGTTTCTTGCTTGTATAAACCAATTGTTAATTCTTAACAGAGATACTGAGGTAATGGAAAGATTCTGTGTCGAGTACTACATAAAAATAATGGGATGTTTCTGCTCCTATACAGGCTGCTGTGTGCAGACATGGTTGTTACAAAACATATCTGCCTACTTTTACAGGACAAAAGTGTGTAATGAAAGTACTCACGTGGGTCATAGTCCTGACACATGGCTCATGTGTCCTGGGTGAGGAAAATCTCTCATATCATGCTGTTTGATGTCTGCTTCCTAGAAAGTTTAATCCTACAAGTGGGACCTTATATTGAACATGTGTAATCTTGAAATTGGAGTTCTCATGAGATTTGAGGCCTAATTTGATAGTCAAAAGACATTTTTGAAGTATCTCTGCTTTGCCTAATGCAGATGTAGAAGAGGGATAAATGGGACACTGCTGGTTTGCAGTGCTGGTGGGCATTGAACTGGGTGATGAGAGGAAAGAGAGCAAGTATAAGCATGGAGCACAGCAGGCTGCTATTTGTGATTTGGTAAAGACAAAATGCAGTACCTGAATCTGTAACCCTTGACTCTTTCGTCTGAACTCGGATATTAGTGACACTTTGGGAAAATCAGCAAAGGGCACTGGCAGACTTTTAAATCATGTCAAACAATTTCTCCTGATGCCTGTTTTAAAATAAAGTCTCTTACCTAAAAAGCATGTGACAGGTACTTCAGCTAGACAAGATGATCTCTGCAGTTTGCAGCATGACTGAGTGATTCAATTTAAGTCACAAGTTAATCTTCAAGTGATAAAATAGGACAAAATTCCTAATAGTAATGTCCAGTTTCTCAATAAAACAATAATCAATGGAATACTAATAGAGTGATGGCTGAGCCACTGGATTACTGCTTTGAGTATATGTAAAAGCTCTGTTATACAGAGGAAACTCTGCAGCACAGAAATCTGAGGGATTCAGTCTGAGAGAAAGAGCAGAGTGGAGTGCAGCATCAGGCAATGACTGTGTGAAGGACACCATGGATTCTAACATTCCTTCTACTGCACAACTGTACACAGACAGTCCACATCCTCTCCCACTCTCTATCCATCCTGGCTGCTTACAAAGTGAATTATTTTGAATTCTTCTTACAAAGTGAAGTATTTTCAACCCTATTCATAACAAGGTCCTCCAAAGCAAGATTTACAAATGATGAATGCCCTTAACCTTTCTATCATCAGCTGGGTGCTAAATATTCATAAAACCATATGTGAACATTCTGCTGGTTTTTCCCCTTTATTTGAAGGTCTTATCTAGTGGTCCAACACATAGACTAAGAAAATAACTGGCACCTAATTTGGAGCTACTTTTATTTTAAATAAACATATTCCTTGACTAATAACCTGATCGCCATGCAGAGTGTTACTGGATTCAAATTTGGCCCCAACCCACTGTAGACCAAGTAATCTCAGGCATGTGAGTCATTAGAAGAATCCCTCTGAATGTCACACATATAATTGCAGCAAAAAGACTACCTCTATTTACCTCTCCTGGAATGGCTGTAGTGTAGACAAGCAGGCTCTGTTGACATTTCTCAAAACCAATTATTCATCTGTTAACAATTCACCTATTCTGTCCCTCCTGCCTCTTTTTTAAGGTCATGCTTTTCATGTAGATATTTAAAAGCTTCACTATGCCACCTATACAAAGCTCTTATTATTGTCAAATACATTAAATAAAATAAAGCAACTAAACACAGGATAAACAGAGGATTAGAATGAACATTCCTGTTGAAGAAAATGCCTCTTTAACTCTTTTTGAATACTGGTATATAAAACCTTGTCTGTAATGACTATTTACTTTAGCCTTCACCTTGGCCACAAAAAGAAGTCCTTTCTCTGTCTGTTAGTGTATCTCTAATTTGGAGAATGCAGCATATTCCTTCAAGGATGTTGTAAAGTGTAAAATAAAAGGTCAATATTTTTACAAATGTTTGACAAAAGTTGGGAAATTTTAACCAAATATATTAGAGATATTTTCTGTTAGGTCAGCTATTTCATTTGTGCTGCCAAAAAATAAAAGATGTTACTTCCAATGCAATCCCTAGTGTTTTGCTTGGCTGTGCTACGAATTACTCAAGCCAGAAATATTTTTATATAATTTTACATTATTTATATCTTATTAAAAGCTGGACTGGCCTTTGATAAGGAGAGAATAGGACACAAGTGTCCTGATAGAGACTATCCTGAACATCCCAGAAGTCTGTGACCTTATGAAGAATACAGATCAGCTATCTCTTTCTTGCTACTTGAATTTCATAATAAATGCAGAACAGACCCAGAATGGAGCTGGCACCAGAATGGGACAGACTGTGACAGTTTTACTCACGCCAAGAAGTACCTTACTCCACAGGGGCGTTCCCTGACTTGAGTGAGCCAATTTAGTAGGAGTCTGGATTTAGTGTGAATGATGGTACTGTAAATTTCGCTAAAAGTTAAAGTACTTTTGCATTGTTATAAAACAATTCTAACCTTGATTTGAACTCGTAGATTAAGTGTCCAGATGAGTGCGGCAATGTAGTAGCATCTCTTGCACCATCACCTATAAAGAGAATGAGAGGTTACTAAACTCAACTGTAAAAGCCTGAGCTCCTGGGAAAACAATCCCACACAAGACCACCTGTTGGAATACAGCAGTAGATAACCTAGTAACTAGAATGGAAAAAGAATAGGCAACAAAGTTATAACCCAAGGTATTTGCAACCCAACTGAAAATCAGGACCATTAGGTGTAAGAACACATGATAGAAGATAAGCTCAGCAATACATACATATATATATATATCAGCAACAGTAAAGTAACCAATTTAGGTATAAGTAAGGTGATGTCACTACCACCCAAACACAGTGAAAGCTAATCTTCTTAGAATTAAAATTAAATTATGTTTGAGGAGAAATTCCAAAATAATTGGTTACGTTCGGGTGGGGTTTTTTTCCATTTGCAGTAATCACCAAATGAAAAGAGTAGAGAAACTAAAAGCTGACCATTCATTTTGCATTTCTGGTTGGGAGCAGAAGAAGGAGGGAGAACTTATTCTCATGAGGTTTCCAGCAGATTTCACGTCAAAGAGGTTAGAATAGTTTGAATAAATGCCACATAAACATCTGGGGCCAGATTCATGGGATATTCCAGCTGCTTTGGAGCAATTCAGTGACACAAAGCAGCAGTAAAACCCACTTTACTGGCCATTTAAGTCGGGTTTATGGCTGCTTTGCATTCCCAGAGCAGCTCAAAACAGCCAATACCATTGAAACTTACACTGAATTTCTGGGCTTTGAGCAGAGCTGCAAGCTAACTCCAAAATCCTCTAATGTGACCATTTCTACTAGACGTAACATTCTAACTCAGCATGTGTCTGCTCATCACCGCCTTTGTTTACAGCATAATTGTAATGATCTAATTAATCACAATTACATTATGAACTAAAAGTACTTTCAGTCAATTAACACTCCTTGAAGTTTAAAAAAACACAACTTTCAATGAGTTCAAGTTAACTGCTAAAGAAACATAGCATTTTCTTTCTCATTAATCTATTTCTCAGGATGTACACTGTAATTTCAGTCCTGCAATATGGTATAGTTTTGCTGGTAGCAAACTATCAGATTTGCACCAAGCTTCCCAGACCTTAAGACTGAAGCTTGTCAGGCTTTCCCTGTCTTGCCCTGGCTTTTTGTTGGCCAGCTGGCAACTTTGCTTCTTGTGATTTCTCTTTAACATCAAGTTGTCTAACGTAGCAGGTATCTCTGGCTGATTTGTTTTACTTTTGTGTATTCTTTAGACGGAATATCACTATGATTTTACAACTCTGGTATATATAATGATGTAGTCTATAGAAATCCAGGCCTGCTGTGACAGTGGAGAAGTGGAGAGAGGATGCAGTGTAGAGGAATACCTCCATGAGATGATAAGAAATGGGTACACAGACTTGTTATTCAAGACCCACAGCTGTAAGCAACTAACCTAGAGTCAGTTAAAGAAAAGCACACCTGAGGCTGGACAAAACTGGTTTTAGGTATAACTGAGAATAAAGACATAACATCTAGCCTATAAAAAGGACACATATCCAGCAAATTTGGACATAACTTAAAGCTGCAGACCCATGAGAAAAGAGCAAATATGCAATTATATGTTAACAAGCATATATAAGGTACTTCATTGAGGAAGAGGAAACCATTAAGATGAACATCATATTTCTTCAAGTGAATGACTAGAGGCTAACAAGTCTGCATTGCCCCAACATGCTTAAGAGCAAGATGAAACAACCAAACTTGGGAGCAAGAGAAGGAAAATGCTGAGCATAATAACAGAAAAAGGGTGGAAACTAAGCATGCATATAACATTTTTAACTACATTGTTATTATTGAGACTTTCTGTATTAAAATATTCTTTCCTGAAATGAAATTTGAACAAATGATTCTTGGATTATACTGAAAATATTTTAGGCATGACAACAATAAATTCTTGGCTTTCTATATAAAGTGTGCATTTTCTTTGCTCATGATCAATATTGTGTGTGTAAGAACATGTATAACAAATAATAGTGATCATCAGCCACCTCCCAGGATTTTGCAGAAATACATTATTGAATGTTCTTGAAGACATCGCAGATTATAATCATGAGTACCATGAGTACCATTAACCAAATGTAGTAGGAGGGCTAAATGAAAAATGGTGAGGAAATTAATAACCCTGAACTTAGAACAAGGTTTGTATTTTATAAGATAAATAAGGCTTGGATCTCCATACCACCTGTGAAGAGTAGAAAAGTCATGGAGGACCAGTCAGTTGTTCACGAGGTGATGCAGGAGGAATCCCCAAAACTGCAGCATAATGGTGTTGGCTGCAGAAGTTAAATTAATATTACATCCGGAGCTATATATTTCCTGATTTTTCAGTGTTTCATTTAGCAACCTTAAAATTCTTTTAACCACAGGTATTTACTGTAATGTATATACGATATCTGTTTTCTCATTAGATTTTTTTTCCCTTTTCTGCCTGTCCCTTAATAGGGATGGATGGAGCAATTAAAACACAGCTCTACTTCAGAGCATATTGCAAAACCCAGGAGAAGCTTCTGCCTCTCGGAGTGCCAGAGGGCATAGCTGGCAGCAGCTGTGCCATTTCTTCCAAAAGTGTTATATATATATTTATGTATATACTTTTCTGCAGCTAATTATTTCAGATGGACACTCAAAAGGAAGCAGAAGCTATGACCTGATTTATTCTAAAATGCCTTTAGTGTTTATTAGTACATTACATTACAGCCAAAATAGATTTTACAAAGGAAGGTGAAGGTAAAAGCGGACAGATTTCTTAATCTCCATAACCCCAGAATACCTGTAAGGAAGCACACCATTACCTTTTCATTATTATCCCTGCATACAAGTTTTGTCTAACAATATACTCCCATCTCTGAGCCTATTTTCAATAATTTTTTTCCTCTCTTTTCTCTCACTGTGTTTTTAAAAGTGGTTATAAATATGCAAGAAGTTGATTTCAGTCCTCATTTTCAACTTGAATAATTTCAAATTCAATACAGTGTATCTACATTGCCTATTTGCACCACACATACATTGCAGAGGAATAAATGTATACACATATTATCAAAAATGTATACATTATATTTATCAATTATGTACTAATTTGATGTAGTACATTCAAAACCCATTCTGTTTTTCATTAGAAAGTTAGCTTCCTCCAAATCCCAAACAAGATATCTTGGACAGATCTGTGGATTAATTTACCCTGCGTTTAAAGTTAACGTATTTCTTAGGCAATGAGAATGTGCAATGATACATTGTAGAAACCTCATCAAGACAAAAATCCAAATTAAAAGAGCATAGGTGTGTAAGCTACAACAAAAAAAGCAGCTCCTCTGCTTCTATGGGGTATCTTAGGCAGACACATGTTCATGTTCACCTAATATGAAATGCATCACCTTGCATCTCTTAGGTGAATAAAATGGGTTTTTTTGAGCTGTTCTAATTCCTCAACTAAATATCATAATATGTCACTTCCTACTTACAGTGTATTGAACAATTCCAAACTTTTATTAAAAATTATGTTTTGATTAAAAGAAAACGTTTGCTTTCAATGTCACACTGAAAATTCACAGCTAACTCTATATTTGATCTACAACCAATGTCAGAGCAGACTTCAATCTCTATCAGTAAAAGACAGATAACTGAAAGGACCGATGTATTTTCCACAGATTTGCTATAATTTGGTTTATTAATTAATTAAAATGAATGATATTTTTCCCTTCTACTTCTCTTATCAACCTCACTGCTTATCCATTTATTACATTTTGCCATACTAAAGCACAAGGTTTTCTGTGGAGAGATATGTGGGTTTTGGTTGTTGGAAAAATGGGGAGAATTATTTTATTTTCCAGTATTTAATCCTCTGCAGCCAAGATCCCTGAGTGTTTCTACAGTCTTTGCTCCTCTAGTTGTTTTTATGGTTCCAAGAAAAATGATAATGAAAGAAAGAAAATACACAACCGGTGGCACTTACTTATTTTAAGGTTTCTTTTTCTACAGCATGATAAAAACCAACCATGAGCCTCTGTGAGTATAACATAGAAGACAGTATTTTAGTACATTTCATGCTCTATTATCTTATTTAGTGATACATCATATTTTAAAATTAATGTAACAATACCATTTACTTAAATAAACCATGCCACAAACACAGGGAAAAGCCATTGAGAAGGATTAGCAGGAAGACAGCATTTAGGATGTCTTTGTTAGCACAGTATATTACATTTAAAAATACACAAAGTTAAGAACATCACGTTTGCTTTTTATCGTTAACTGTCTGATAGGCTATTTATTTCAGAAAATAGTGATTGAATACTGGCTGCCAGGTAATAAGCTTTCTCTAGTCTGTTATAGGAATTAAATTATCAGCAATCAGTAGTGCTCATGGTAGCAATGTATTATGTGTACAACACACTAGCTGTCCTTTAAATCAAGATGTATCTTTTAATCAGAAGTATCTTCTTTCCATAAAGAATTCAAAGTTGGTTAAAGTCCAAAACAAGTTAGAAAAAAAAAAAAAGGCCAACTCATTCACCACTTCGCATGACTAGTGCTGTCACAGTTATTTTTATTTCTAGTCAAGCACTCAGTGGTTGCTGTGTGGTGCAGGTCCCTGGGAAGACTCAGGGCTCTGTGAGACAGTTGTTCTCCTGTGCTGCCCTAGAGGTTTAGCAGGAAGCATCCAGCAGGCTCTGTGCTCCACCACGTCCTCTTCAATAACTTCACTAATGAAAGGGTCAGTCATCTTTTGGAGCGACATACCATATAGCCTTTTCTTTCTGAAAGAAGAGGTTAAGCCTCTTGACATGAGCTCAGGAGAGGCCAGAATATCCTTCCTTAAACAGTAGTAAAATGGCTTCACCGAAGGCCTTTGTGGGAAGCAAGGTAAGTTCAGAAAGAACTGGGATTTGTGAGCCACTACATGGGGCAGCTTCATTATTGCTTCCTCAAGTACTGCCAGCTGAAAGACCTCTGTGTCCAACTACCAGCATACTCAGATGGACACAAAGAGCAGGCATCTTTCTGGATCTTTCCTAATGATAAAGGGCAGTAGTACATATTAAGGCTGTGGAACTCTTGTTTATTTGATGCAATCTCTTGTAAAGTCTTATTTATAATTTTCTGTCTTTATGCATGTGAAAATTCATCTAGGGAAGAAATACAAGAGAACCTGAACTGAACACAGACTCTGCCTATGCACCATTTTTGTCATAGCCACTCTAAAGAGTTAATACCTATGACGAGAAAAAAAGACCAAGCCACATGCCACAGATGCCAGATATGCATAAAATAAACCCAAAACTCACAGATTTGAGGTATGCAACAAGAAGGATTACGTCAGACTTTCTCATTAATCATCTCCTGAATACTACCCACTTGTGACTGTCAGGGATAGAATACAAGATTAAACTGGTTATTTTAACTGTTCCCTTGTTCTTGAGACTTGATCTTAAGATAGTCTCCAAGATGGTCAAAATTTGACAGGACAAAGACACAAACAAACTTTTGGAGGGTTGGAGGGTTGTATCAGAAGAACTGCAAAGGCTCCAACAAAAATTACTGTGTGATTCTGATGTCACTCGATATGATTTTTCCTCTGTAAGAGATTATTTTCCACACCACTCACATTGCACCACATACACTGACTTCTTCTTTAAGGACAGAAAAAGAAAAGGATCAAGAAGGGTCAGAGTGGTGACTGCACACAGCCATTTATCACCTCAGGAACTCCCACCCCTCTTTCATGGCAGCCAGTGCACCAAAAGATACCACAAAATGGCCAGGGAAAAACACAAGGTGTCAAAACACCTAGTCCTGTCTTTCCCCATCTTTGAAAACTTCCAGTTTCTGGAGCAGTCATAAGAGAGCAACTGACTTTTCATGCTGTGCACCCCAGTCACCTCCTCTGAGAATCCCCCTGCATGACATTTACTTTAATAGGTCTAATTATAAAGAAATGCACTTTTCAGTCAGAACCGAAGAACCAGTAGGTTTTCTTCTTTAACATGCCAACCAGCTGTTTTGAAAGGTACTTCTCTAATCTCTTTCCTTCCACATGTTCAAACAGATGAAAGTAATTTTGTGCTCAACTGTCTATAAGTAATTAGACTGGGATGTAAAGGAGTCTTTATGTATCAGTTCAGAAAGAGCTACACTCTTAGCATACAGAATAATTATTAGCAATCTTCTTCATCTGTAAGGTATACCTTATGCATTTTACATGAGTTCCCATTATTAACATAACCTGACTATCAAAGCTCCGTTGAAACTGGTGTCTTCTTTTTCATGTAACTGACTGAAATTCCCCAGAAATATAGTAATTTGAAAACAGCAATGCTGATGATTTGTTTCAGCTGTAATTTGTTATTTTTTTCCTCTTCTTTGTTGTTCTCCTAGTAAAGACCTAAACCAGTGGGGCTCCAATATACACAAACAAGTGTTCTGCTTTTGCTACAAGATGGATATTAATATTCAGTGAGGGTCCTAGAATGCTGCCTTTTGTCAGTTTCCTGGGCTAAATTCCCTTAATCTTATTAATTAGGAGGTCACAAAAAGAATACTTTATTGGGAAACAAAATGTGTGTTCTAAAGATAGGTTCAATTAAATCTATGAATTTACTAGGAGCGATGACAGTAGAATACTTCTTCAGAATCTGCCTCTGAACTGTGCTTGGCATGTCTGTAAACAGGGTGGGCAATTACTGAAGCATCAGACGGGTGGAAACATCGTTTGAACAATAGTTGTTTAAAAAGTTGAAACATCTTTCACAAGAAAAGTTAGAGCTTCAGCACTGGGATTGTACTCAGTATAAGGAAAGCTGGAGAAAAAGCACACACCATCCCAGGGCTTGCAACCTTGCACGTAGGTGCAGGCAAAACTGGACCAGGTTGGAAGGGACGCAGTAAAAGCCAAGGTGCTTCCTTTTCATCCCATATGGCAAACATTTTTTGAAAGCAGATTACTTCCTCAAACATATCCCTCACTTCACAACTACATACCATGACCACATCTTTTCATGAAATGAAGTCACAATTTTCTTAGAAATAGAATATCATTTTAATTTCTCTAGAATCACAAGGCATCCTCAGGAAGTGAAGTCTGAATCCTGGTGGTTTTGCCACCAAAGATGGAGAAGAGATTGTTATTTACCGACAGACAGATCTGCATCACAAGAGCAGTGGTAGAGAGGCCAAAAGCACTCATTCTTTTGGTCATTGCCAAAGAAGCAGTATTTTGCCCAAGAACACATCAGAAGGACTTGGCATAGCCTTCAAGGATTACAAACATTACATGTCAGTACAAGTGACTCAGATGCTCTGTGTCTGTCCCCAGAGTAAGACACCCTCTGTGAATACAACCAGAAGTGAGGCACTTTTCATTTGTTCTTTTGATTGACAGAAACTATATTCTACAGATGTGTTAGAACAGCCAGCTCCTGCCCTGAAGAGCTGATTTTCTAAACAGACTGAAAAGCAGCAAAAGACCAAAATGAAAGTGAAAAGCAAAGTGAAGATATATTCATTTCTTTTACAACATGTTATAGCTGTGAGAAATGGTCCAGCAGGACAAAGTCAGGGCATTTTTCTGTCAAATACATGTAACGATGAAGGTATGTCAACAAAACACTGTCATGCTGGATCAAAACATTATCCCACTGCAGCTCAGTCCAGTCTGGCCACCCATACAGTGAAGAGCAAGAATAGCAATACACCTGATATGAAGATCTTAAATGTGCTGGGAAAGGCTTGACAAAAGCCCTGAGATGGACTTAGACCACTTCCAAATGGCCTTATGAGGGAAGCAGAAGATGCACAGCCTCAGAGGGGTAAGCTGGTGTCAGAACATGCGGCACACACACCACCAACTCCCTAAAAACAGACACACCTTTTGTCAGTCTGTTCCTGACAAACTTAAGATACTTGTTCTGTTTACTAGCTAGATGTACGCACCTCTGGTACATACCCTAGCAGAAAACACAAGAGCAGTGGGACACAGCCTGTCTGCAACAAAGACAGCTCTTCACAAAACTGATTTTTAAAATTAGAAGTTGTGTAGTGAAAGGATCCACCACAAACCAAATGAAAATAATTGGAAATGTTACCCCATAATGCAGGTGAAAAGGAAGCATTATACTTGCACAGTTTGTATCAACAAGGGTAAATAATGCTCCAGATTTAACTTTCAGATAGAAAAAAGATTACTACTCTCTAGGCAGGAAAGGACAAATGGATTGAGATGACGAAAGCATCAGGCACACATTTTTCCATTAGAAATCAATTAATCTCTGCCTGGCCCAGAATTCAAGTCATGTGACTTCATGCATAACACTTAATGCATTCAAGACTCAATGTAAGTATCCCATGGAGGCACAAAAATATGGAAACAGAAAGGGCTGGAACTACGGTTATATAATGTGTTCTTGCCCTTCACATTATTTGTTTTCTCAGAGACCAAAGGTGTGTATGATACATTACAAATGCTCTCTCTGCAAATATCCAAAGTAATGACTTCCATGTTATGTATTAAAGATGTTCTTGGATGTTTGAAGCACTTAAGAAAGAGTTCATACACACTTTCTCCAGAATGTCCTTACTAGGTTATTACTTTCCTCACATAGATTCTTGGATGTTACAGAAAGCATAATAGGAAATACAGCAATAGCCAAATATATAAAAACATTACACTGATAGAGGTCAAAATTACTCATTGCCTTCACCTGAATACAGTTTCTGTGTTTTGGTAGGTTCTCATTGATTCTAGGAATAAATATTATTGTTTATGTCCATTACTACTTGATTGCTTTGCTAAAAGTCTGGTTTTGTGATGAGCACCGAACTATGCAGGGGTTTCCATCATTGCTCACAATGGTATCACCAGAGACCTGGAGATTTGGTCCCATTGTACCTTGTCAAAAAGCAAATAAATATACTGGTGCACATTTCCTAAGCATGGGGAAGTATCAGAGACCCCCAAGAACCTCTTCTCAGGATCTGGTCTCAGCTGGCTATGCCCTGTACTGCCATCTATACTTACAGGAACAACAGGGACAAAGGATGTTCTCTTTTACCCTAAAAAATTGCTGCTAAAAGTAGAGTGAGAAAAGGACCAAAAAAGGCAAGACCTTGCCAACCACTCCCAGGGACTACCTGACACAGCTGTTCAGTCACACTAGAGCGAACATGGCAAGCCTCTGAAACCGTGCAACTGTGTCCTGGTAGAAACCTACCACTATGGGGATCTTCAAGAATCATTAGGATCCTCTGAGAAAAGAGGTGCTGGAAAAGGAAACTCAAAGAAACAAAGGACAAATAAATAAAACATAACCCCTGTACCCAATTAAGGAAGACCCCATGGCAGAAAAGGACTTCATTAGTCAGAGTTGATTTACCACAAAGGTGCTTAGTTGCTATGTGGATGCCATAGAATGGGCAGAAAAATTACAAAATACTCCACATATATCACGACATGCCTGTGACCATTCAGCTACGTCAGACTTGGTTTTATGTTCGATGGCACTCAGAAGCTCATTTCAAATACTGGGCATATACAGAGTGAGTAAATTGCTTAGAGTGTGTAGGTCAATAAAATGAGAAACATAGAAGCTGTAGGTAGGCAGAATAAGTTTAAGTTATAAGGGAAATCTAATTTTTACTTTGACGCAAACTTCAGGTACTAATTGTTCTAGATAAAAGCCTAATAAGTCATGGGTGGTCTCTGAGGATATTTTACATTATTTAAAAATTTGTTTTGTTTTAAAAGATGGAATCTTTATTTATTGTAACTCAGTAGTAGAAGAAGCTCTGCAGACAGGTCCTGCAGACACTAATTTTTCTTATGATTATTCTTTGCCAGAGAATGAGTCATTCCTGTTCCTTTTTTTTTTCCTTTGCATTGTGGCTTTTCCTTGTGTTTATTCATTTTATATGATATGAATTATACCAAGAATGTGCATCATGGGAATACATCTCTTCTTGGAGAAAAACTGTGGATTTTTTTTCATTCTTTTAACTGAGGGTCTGTGACTGTTTGTTTTCCCTAAATTCTATGAACAGTCACCATGATTTTATGATCTTTCCATTCGCTACACTTTGAAATATATAAATAGAATTGAAACAATGAGCAAGATTCACCAGGAGGCTCTGGCTGCCTGATGGTGCTGTAATGAGTGGATGCATCCCTAAGCCCCCCTTATGTTGGTTCAAAACCAAATTATGAGCTCTGACCCCATCCAATAAGGCTCTTAATTCCAACAGGTTTGTTCCCATATTAAAAAAAAATCCTTAAGTGGTCTCTTGGATTAGAGATTCAAGTCTGTGTGTCCCTGTGCCCCATGCTCATTGCTCATAAGCATCCAAACACAGAATTAGATGGACAGTGGTGTCCTCTCAGTTTCAGGTCAGAAAATGATCTAATATCTGTTAATTGCACAAGGAAGTGGAGCCAAGTATCTATTATCCCTGCTCAATCCCAAGAAGTAAAATAATGCAGAACATACAAAATGCAAACAAAACTTTCCATTAGAATCCCATCTCCTGACAATAAAATTCTTCTGTGTGACATAACTAGACTACCTTGCCTTTTGAAAATTCTCAGCTATAATTTTCCTCAGCAAGATCACACAAACTGAGATCCTATACTGCGACATCTCAAAGGAGGATTTCTGGTGCTCTTTCTAAGGAAGTTAGGGCAATGAAGGAAGTGGGAAGTGCAGGGCTCCTTTCTTGCACGGAAGAAAGCTGGAGACAAGAAGAAAAAGTTACACCGTAATACTCTTGTTCCAGCCATCTAGCTGTGGGCAAGCAGGCAGGCCCAGTTTTTGTTTCTGTTGAGGAACTTGTCTCGGCTATTGATGGTTATAGCAGAGTTGTGGAAATAAAACAACCAGGTACCAGCACTGGCTCTTTGTTCTCAGTAGGGTAATAAATACAAGTACCTTCCCTAGTAAATAAACAGACTGTTGAAGCAATTATTTTGATCCCTGTGAAAGCCCCATGTTCAGAAAGCATTTGCTCTTGATTGCTCCATTATGGGTTCAATCTCTTTCCAGATCACATCGTTGATCTCCTCTCTCAGTTTTCATCAGTGCTGTACGTAATTGTGAGGAACGGTCTGAAAGAAAGTATTGCCAGTTCATACTAACCCCCAGAGTTCAAAGGAGGGATATGCTTCCTCTCAGTTGTTTGAATGTTCACTCTTCATTTCAGGTTGTCTTTGAAATTCACTTTGCTTCTTAAAGCTTGTTTTGTTTGGGCCATTTTTTTCCCCTGTAGAACACAATCCATAAAGAATTCAGAAAAAAAAATAGTAGTTTGAAAGAAATAGGTAAAGAAAAAAACTAAAGCAAAACTAGAGTATTTTATCTATATTGAATTCTTTGCTGTCTACTGTGTTCCCTCTCTGTCACTTGAAATATTGTTCCCCCCTGGGAAAAAAAAATATTTTTAACACAATTTTTAAGCAGCTTGGTTTTATTGAGAAAGGTGATGATGAGTTAGTGGTAATATGAGTCAGACTGAGTGCTTTCATGTGTCATGTCTCATCCAGAATTCTGGTGGGTTTTTTTTTTCCTTTGAGAATGTATTTACGAGGAATGCTCTTTTCTCAGCTTCATTTGTGCACACTAGAAAAAACACCTCATTATTTGATAAGCTGGCAACTCTCTGTGCCCAGGACTGAAAAACAGACTTCTTGGAAAGAGGTGTTTCTGGAAAAATTGCACAATACCTGCTCATAGAATGAGTAAAGATAAGTGTTAGCAGTCTCCCTGCTTTCACTTTATCCACACTTCCTTAGAGCAGTTCTCTTTGATAATTGTTGCTAGAATGCATCGTGATCCCAGGAGGCTCTGCAGGACATCAAGGTTTTGTCTCACTATTAAGAAACTCCACTTACATGCATCCATTCCAACTTCAGACACCTAACAGAAGTCTCTAGCCTGGGAGTTCTCCATGCAGACCTCCCTCTGGTGGAAAGGAGATTGTCATCTTCATAGTTAAATTAAAATTTGGAAAGGCTCAAACATTTTCCTGAAGAACCTGTTTCTCTCCATTTTCTATGGAGGGGATCTCAGTGCTCTAAACTATCTTACACACTTCAATTATGTATCTAAAATTACAGGTATAAAATCTACCCAGATTACATCCTGACAAACTGAGGGAAGATATTAAGTACCACTTATGTAGGCAGGTGGATGAGAAGTACCAAAGAGTGGATACTAGAGAACATTGAAAAGACAAAATCCACATTGGTACTTTATGCACAGGCTATTAAGGTAAGGCATTTCTTTTTGGTTTCTCATCCTACCACAGTCTGCTTCTGAAATGATTAGTTGCCTCTTTCTTTGGTCCTCACTTGCGAAATGAGCAGAAACCCCCGCCCTTCCCTGAGAGTAAGTACATTACACATCGCAGTATGGAATACAGGGAAATCCTATGGCAAGAGGTTTGAACAGGAACAGGTACATTTCCTTAAAATAGATGGATGAAATAGAACCATAGCCCTGCAAAACTGGCTTATTGCAGCATTTAAGGAGTACATGAATATTCTTAAAGCAATAAAGGACAAATGACACCTTCAACAGCACCTACTTCTCAAAAAGGGTACCTGCAACACCATACCATAATCAGAGCTAAACACAGACATAAGCTGTACCAGGGTATATATAAACCAATGTAAATTACATGTCATGGACTATATAGGAAAAAAATCAGTAGTGGGGGATGGGAAAAGGAGAGGAAAGTTCCATCTTCATATTTATTTTGCTTCATAAATATTCATTCCCCCTATGACCCTCTCATGTCCTGGCACAGAACTGTGCTGTTTTTCATTTTACCATTAAAGAATGTCACATCATAAACAACCAGTTCCAGCAGACATGCATAAAATCTCACATTCAGCCGAGCCCATAACTTTCCACGAGTAATCAAATACCCTGTGCAATAATTTTTAAGCTGATAATTATGCATTATTTGATCAGCTTGTATGTTCATGCTAGACACCTGATTAGTAAACACTACAGTTTTTACTCATTTTTCTTCCCTTGACTGGCTGGTTATCTATCTATCTAATCTATCTATCTTCTATTTATGTGTTCTCTACTATGACAGTGTCTAAGTAATTTATATGTATTTAAAAACAGAAATAACATTGTATTTCTTAATTTCTTTTTTGCTTTCTTTCTTCTTACAGCTTGATTAGTTCATAGGTTTGTCAACTACTTATATTAAACACATTGATCTCATGCCTTGAGATCAAACAAGTTTTTTACAGTAAATGACTGTGAATTTTGAAACATAAGGTTTAAAATATCTGACTTCTGCATTTGTTCCTGAAAGAGCAGGAACCACCTCTGTCATCTTGATGGAGACAGAAGGTTCTGCAGTGTTATTGCTCCATCTCTTCAGGACACACTGATTGGGAGCTTCCTCTGCTAAATAAAGTCTTGCTGGCTCAATGCATCTTACTTGCCATGAGAGTTTCTGATTATCTCTTGGAAAGACAAAGGAACTTCAGTCATCCTGGATACCTTCACACCATAGATACTGTAGTTTATTCTACATTTATTACCAGCAGATAATAATTTCATAAATTAAATGGGCAAGCGCATTGAGGTTTCTTCACTCCTAGCACCTTCATCTCCCAGTAGCATTCTGCACCTCTAAAGGACACAAAAACTTCACTTCAGCTTAGCTATCTGAAGATAAAAGCTGCTTAATACAGGGAGAACACAGTGCAGGAGGTACAGTCTCCAAGCATCTCTTCTCAGAATTGCTTTGGCAAAACTTCAATAAGTTGGTCTTAGCTGAAGACACACACAAAAAGTGGGTTGATCGCTCAGCACTATTCTGTGACTCACTGAAGTGTTATTTCTGAACTCATCTTCTGGCTTTCACTATGCACAAACAGAAGGGAGAAAGAAAGAGCAGACCTGCCCTGCTCCCATGATAGTGGCAGTCTAAAACCAAGCCATAACATCCATTTAGTGCCTCTTTAGACAAGCTAAATGGATTTTGTAAATTCCATTGGTAAATTAGTGCTTGTGTTATTCACATAAATCTTGCCATTAAAATGATTTACTTCAACTGTAGCATTATTAATGTTCAGTAAATTAGGTCCATAAAATGACATTTGCCATGCCATTAACTGAAGATAATCCACAAAGCTCATTTCTAACCCCCTTTATGTTTTTATAGTGTCCTTCATAAACACTAGTGGAGCTCTCTGAGATGCATGCAGTCATCAGTATATTGATAGCTCTGACACAGCATACACTTCAGATCAATTACTGAATCAGGAGACTAATTTAAACAATTTTACTTGTGGTCAGAAAAAGATTCATTATTTATGAGTGCAAACAAAACTGCATCATTGTTCTTCAATTTAAAACACGTGTTCCCTGGAATATCAGCCCTCTTCAGACCGTCTTCAGTCAAAGTAGATTATAGCCCTGGAAATTTTTGAACATTTGAGAAAACAGCTGAGCAAAGATGCCAGGAATTTAAGTAGAGGCCTTGAATCAACCAAGAAAAAAAATTATTTAAAAATTCTTTATAGGTTGGCTGAAAGATAAATCTCACAAAGCATTATAAGTTCATTACCATTTTTTTAACTGTTTATATATATTAAGCATTTCCATTTAAAACCCTGAGGTCGTTTTAGTCCATTCGCACTTATAGTTTCATTTGAGGAGAAAAAGTCTTAGAAGCTATTATTCATTTGTCTGATCTCTCAATTGCTTGCTGTTGCTAGTACAGAAAATTTCAAGCCTTACACTAGCATTAGCATTTTATACAATTCTAAATGTCCTCTGGTCCCACTGATGACATGAGGATGATGTCATTAAACCATGACTCTTAATGGATTTACTAAGATGATTCATAGATGACTTCACTGCATTGGTACAGAAGAGTCTGCACTCATCTAAAAAGAAAATGAGCTACATGGAGAAATATCCAATCAACATCATCTCATAAAATAGTAGTTTAAATTACACGAATAAAAATATCAAGTTCCTTAGATCAGTAGTGTGATTTTATATCAATATGACAAGTTAATTTTACAGTGTCTGTTCTGTGACAACGAAAAGGATGCAAGCAGTCTGACTAGGGGATGTTACTTGTGATTACTTTTACTTGAAACTACCTCAAGACGAAATCAGTATCACCAGGATCATGCTCCAACAGTTTAGGAATTTACTGCCCTTCAGCTACTTGTAACTGGCCCCCACGTAAAAGGCAGTATTTATCTGTTTGTGTTTCCCTTCTGCTTCAGCACAAAATACCATTACTTGGCTTGAAGAATCTGCCTAAGTGTTCTATCTGTTCAAGCATGGTTCAAAGACCTTTTATTGCATCCTATTAACCTACTGATCGCTGATGGACCTCCTGTCAGAAGAGCATCTTCTAACCCTTTCCTCCAGCTGTGCATCGCCAAATTTCTGCACCCATGCATGCTTAGACAGGAAATAGCAAAGTCTCACATTTAAGTTTTCTTAATCACTTCTAAAGAGGAAGATCCAAACACTGGAAAGCACTGCAATGACAGCTTTGTTGCCTACCTTGTTATCACTACTCTAAAAGAACATGATGAGCTTGATTGATTTAAGCTTGATGCTTAAATTCATTACATCTACAAGACAGAGTTAATTAGCTCCCTATGTTACTGCACTCCGACCACTCTCAAACAGTGGAAGTGTGAAATGGCTGAAGAGAATTTCTGTAGTGAACACCAGGATTTGGCAGAAATTCTTAAGTGGGGTAGATTACAATATCAGCCAAAGTGAGGATGGGAATGGATGCTGCTCCTACACCAGGAGCACCAACAGTCCTCAGAAATACAAAACAAAGATGCTACAAAATATCCAGAAATGTCTGGATATTTGGGGTATGGAAGCTATTCCAGCTTCACACTACTGAGTTCAAGTTCCTATTATGGACTGCTATCCCCCACAGATGCTCACTCCCAAGTGGAAGAGCTTTATGTCACCCTTTATGTCCCTATGCCCTTGCTGAACATCTCCATCCCTTTAGAGAGGGGAGTTTGAGCTTTCAGCCACTCATGAAATGTGTCTATTGTCCACCCACTCACAAAACGTATCTAATGTCCCCCCACTCACATAAATCATAAAACATCAAGTCAGGCATAGGCATAGTATTTTTAGAACATGAAAGTAATAGAACATGAAAGTCATGATTGCCACAACAGAAGTCCAGCTTCAGCTCTAATTAATAGTGTATGCTGCCCCAGACACTTCTTGCTTTCTATATACGATGGCATGCTTCATGCAATGTGCAAGTTAGTTTCATCCAGTTCTTAATGAGTACAAGATGCTGCTGTGGCTTTTGTTACCTGTTCTTCATTAGTTATTAGTAACAAAACACTAAAACTTATTGGGCAGGACTAGGAAAATGAAGAAAAAAGCATGAAAAAAAGCAGCATATTCATTTATGTACAAACTACACCAAAGGGTTGTTTGCATTTTTATTTTGAAAACAGACTGAAATTTTTAAAACAGACAGCTTAGAAGACAAAAGGTATTATTAGGCAGTTTCATATATGCAAACCCTCCTGAAATAAAGTATGAAAAACATGCAATACTTTAACTTTGCCAAAAAAATTATTAGTGGCCCTATAACCTAAGCTTTATAATTTTGAAGGTTAAACATTGTTTTCAGTATATATTTTTACTGTTAAAAAACAAACAGACAAACCAAAAAACAAACAAAATAAAAAATCAAAACTACATTTTTACAGATTTTTCTACAAAACTAGATTTTTACAGACACAAATCTCAGCCAGTTCTTGTAAAACTTTCAGACTTATTCAGTCAGCCTTAAGAGGAAGACAATATCTCGCTCCTTGCAAAAATGTTAGTGAAGGTTGTCTTTCCTCCCTGAAAACAACTGGGCTCCTTGTGGACCTCGATAATGGGATGTAATTATAAAACTGAAGTTTTACTCACCCATTGATGAAACACCAACCATGCAAAAGGTATTACAATGCACATAAAAAATAGCAGAGGTTTGATTTCTTTGACTGGCATATACAATATTACTGTATTGTCATTTCTCTAAGCTGTTGTAAAATTATTATTATATATACTCCAGTCAAAGAGTCTAATAGCATGACTATTTCCATCACCACTCAGGATGGTCATATGCAAAAATGAGCAGTCCTTTGTACCTCGTGTTGTGCCTTACCCTGCTATCTGCACACCTTGTGATATAAGAGTATTTTAAATAAAACATATGTAGCCTTCCTCTGTCGGCTGTTGCACTGGTATGAGCCCAGCAAAGCCAGATGTGTGACAATAACTTCAATGCTCAGTTCAGTTTCTCCTCCTATCCTAGAACAAAAGGAGTACAGGCTATTTGTAAAGTTTACATTTTCACTTGTTCTAGTATTGATAGTCTCAAGGCAGATTTAGTACCTTGCTTGTAGAGTTCAAGTCAGATATCTAAAGATAACCCTGAAGCAAGCTTCCATATCACTAATATTCTTCACATATTATTTTGCTGATCCCAAGAGAGAAACTCTAATAATATGGAGGGAACCAAGAAGAGTGAAACTGCAAAAGAAAGTATGCTGTACTTCTGGTCTTGAGAATGAAAAACAGTATTAGAAGTGTTTAGTCTTTAGCCAGCAAAAAACCTAATGCCATGAGCAGCCTTTTACAGGAAAACTAGATGCTTAAAGGAGAATCAGAGGAGTGATTAAATCTGTTTGTATTTGGAGTTGCATCAGCTCAACACAACCCATTTTTTTACACTCTTTTCATTTACCAGGAGTAAAGGTGCATGTGAGCAATTTTATACCCAAAAAAAGTTGAAATTCTAAGTTTAGTAAATGGCAGCAAGGAGAGAGATTTAAGCCGAGTTGAAGCAAACAATTTAGGCCAAGCACCAACCATACAATGCAGTAGGTGTGTTGGGGACATTATGACAAAACAGGCTTCTCACCCCTTCCTTGTGGAGGTCAGCTTGGATATACAAAACACACGTGGGCAGGGAAGGTCCATTCAGAGCCAAAGCTCATCATCTTTGCACTCTGCCAACAGAGAGAGTCACACAGCGTGACAGAGCTGAGGTGAGTAACTTCTGGAGATCCCTTTTCCTCCACTAAATTTAGAAGGAGCCCATAGAACTAGCTTGGCATAGATACTTTAGACAGTTAAAGCTGAAGGAGATCAGTCCAAACCAAGACTAAGTTACCTCTTAATGGATGGAAATCATAATTTTAAATGTCACAATGTCAGAGGCAACCCAAGGAGGCTGACAATGGACTTCTGACTGTGAAGATCAGTGTGTTTCCATGAAGCACTAAATAAACAAGAGGAGATGGAAGAAGAGGCCTGCATTCTTTAAAAGGACAAGAAGTACAAAAAATAAACTCATGGTTTTAAAAAAGGAAAAAAAAACCAAAACAAAACAACTAAAACCAGGAAATAAAGCAGGCTGTTTTCAAAAGTAAACTTGAATCACCAAATGTGTTTAATGTAAAGAACCCAGCATGTGGCTGCATCAGAAATATGTATTAAGGGAAAAATCTTGTGTCTGGAATACATTTCCAAACCATTTTATTTCCTTTTAATAAGAGAACACAGAACATAGAGGGGAGGAAAGGGGTACATGACTCTGACACCAGAAATCTGTCCTTCCTCAACTATGCAAAAAAGATTTAAGACATGAAAACATCTTAGGGAGTAGTCCTAGCAGAGGAAAGGATTTGGAGTCCCTTTGAAGCCCTGTAACTCTTTCAGTCATCACAGAGGGTGCTTGTGGTGAGGACACTCCTAGCAGGCACCAGAGGTAAGTAGTTTACAAGTAGAGGTGGTCATCAAATCTAGAACCAAACCATGAAACAGTTCTTGAGAAAGCACAGAAAATCTCTGCTGGTTTCACATAACTGCTGATGAATGGCAAACACATATCCCTTACCTTTGGCAGTAACACTGGCAATACCATTCCCTCCACATCAGGAAAAATTTACACCAGAGTAAATGCTACAGGCAAAGAGATCTTTGACAGGGAAAGCTAGTTGCTGCTGCTTGCACTCCATGCCGCAGTATCCAAAATCAACATTTTCCAAACAACTCAAAGGGCAGTCATCAACAGAAAGAGAGAAGTATCTTATCTGGCAAGCAACTAAAAAATACACAATATGTCTTCTGCTAATCTATTTTACCTGTAATGGAATGTGCTCTGCATTTTATGGAGCTCTGCTTTGTTCCTGGCAAACTTTAATTTGCCATTCTTTGTGCTGGTATCCTATGCACTGAGGATTATTTTTCTGTGCAACATCTTAGACTTTTTTTCTACAGAAATTTCTGCTTGAATACCAGAGCATTGCACATAACTACTTGATTTGCTTGTCAATGAACACCAATTTTTGTGTAAGGTAAAAATAATCTGCTCTCTGGTCAAAGCATTTCAATGTCTTTGTGAAAAACATTGGCGCAGGAGTTCCCAAATAATATAAAAATAAGTTGGATAGTAAATTGCTATCAGCAGAAATGTATTCTATGAGCTGACTGGAAATATACTTCTATTCTGTTCAGGTCCAATTGAAATATACTACTACAAATTTTACAAACCACATTTTTCATCACAATTTCTGAAAAATTGATAGTATTTGTTTTCCTACACGGATATCACAAGTCTTACTTTTACATATTGGTATTTTACCTAATTTAGAGAAGTGGGGGATTTAGCACTCAGTCTTAACCACTAAATGTCAGAGTGGGCATGTAGAATTGAAATAACATTTGTACATTTGTTTTCACCTAATTTCTTTTAAAATGTACCCTCTGCTATATACTTTTGGATAACAACACATACAGTGGTCTTCCAAGACAACTTCTTGGGTTCCAAGAAAATTACTTAACTTCCTTGGTAGTGTGTAAGCACCAGGCCTTTCAGAAAGCAGCTGCAGTGAGCAGGCTGCAGTCAACAGGCTGGAGACTATCTGGAAACAAAGTGGGGCTGCAGCCTTGTGGCCTTTTAATCAATACTAGTTTGCAAGACTTTGTTTTTTCCACCAAAATGCTATATCTCCATGACTGATCAATGCAGGTGATTGATAAAAAGTAGATTTCCTGGGGTACCTTGCATTCTTTTTTCCCTTTCAAAAAGACTGCTTTGCAGTGAGCAGCAGAGAGTTGTTTTGAGTGTTTGGGTATTTGGTAGTCAAGCGCAGGAACTGTTCTGCTCATTGCCATCATGGTAGTGCTTTAAGCATCTCCACATTCACATTCAGTGAAACAGGTTGTAAATTATTTGTAAAGCAGGAAAGACAAAAGTTTATGCTAATGAAGGATATGGCAGCAACAGTGCAAGAAACTTTGTCATGTAGTTTTAGAATTAAGTTCTGTATTTATCTTACTCACTGGGCTCAAGTCCAACACTTCTTCAATGGTTTTAAGGTTGAAATAATCTGTCCTGTGACCCATTAGACACCACATACATCTTATATTTTCTTGGCATTCATAATGTTGGCATATACTCCCTGCTGTTAATGCTAATATTCTGTCTTGCCATTTCTGGATTTTTTTAGTAGACTTGTGGGTCTTGTTACAAGCCCTGAGCACACTGAACCTCTCTCAACAACCCTCCCAAAAGTTTTCTCTAAGTTTTCTGTATCTGCCACCAAAATACTCAAGTTGGGTCAGTTCAAGAGAATCTGTGGGCTGACCTACCTGCCCATATCCTTTCCAGCACACTGTTTTCTTCTTTTTTTAAATTCAAGTGTTGATACACAGCATAAATATATATATCAAATGTTGCAGAAGAGTGATGCATCAGAAATAATTTCCTGACCTTGTGATAAAAAAAACTTTAACATTTTACAAATGTGAGGTCCCATATTAATTTCACAATTACTGTTAAGACTCCAATTATGTTATTGCCTGAGAACAATCCAGTAGATTTTTGCAGCATACCAGTTGCACTGGAGAAATAAAAAACAATTATTCTAACACCATCAGTTGGAAATTGGAGGAAGCATAACTCATATTATTCAGATAAATCATATTTTGGATAACAGACAGTCAGCCAAAAGATTGTATGAGCAACTCTTTATATTGTGTTATTTTGTGTGTAAAAAATGTTGACAAAGCATTAGAGAACTCAGCCTACATAATTTTTTTTCAACAATTTTACAGGTATAAATGAAAATGTCGAGTTCTTCTAATAGGTTAGTTTATGGGACTGTGATAAGTATTTATAGAGATTGGTCTGGATGCGTTTCCATTAGGAACAGTACTGTACAGTTTTTGGCTCATATTTGAAAGAAGTTATAAACCAAAGGGGGTTCCTCATTCCTCAGCATTTGACATATTCTGATTGCAAAACATTTGGGGTTTTACACGATTTATTGTAAATAATCTCTCCTATAATGTTCACAGCACAATAATTCACAACCCTGAGGCAAGAGAGTTCTGCAGAAATGACATTATACGGAAGATAACTTTTCAGAATTTACCATTTGCACATCATGTTCAGAATCTATAACACATGTAAAGAGGTCAAATCCTCATTTTTCAAATATTTTTTCCTATCATTTTGTTGCATTTTATTAAAAATAGTTACAGCCAGCCTAATAGCTTGACTGATATCTCAATATGTTACCATCTCGCATAGAGGTGTAAATTGAAAGTGGGGAAACAAGTCATGTTCTTGGATATAAAATGCCTAGCACTGAGGGCTGTGTACTGAGAACAGGCTTCTTATGTCTAACAGCAGATGAGACAAAAGGAAAGGCTAATACCAAGAAAAGTTATATGCCACTAAAATTATGCTGTTAAAATGACATACTCTCTTGTAAAAGAAAAATTGGTTCGCATTTACTAACCTTTAAGTCAAATCTGGAGTCAGCGATTTTTCCTTGCATAAACATGTTTTCACCTGTCTTTTTTCACTGTTCCCTTTGAAGGTGAAATTATGATAAATCATTGTTATTAATATTTCTAATGTCAAAAAGAGCATTCTGTATGACTGAATGATTGGAGCTAGAATCTGAACAGTTGGGTCCTGTTCCCAGGTTTATGACCAGCTCAGGATATAAAGCGGAATATATACACTTAATTAAAAGACTTCTTGTTCTTTTCCCACCCTTTTCCACCCAAACCCCTATGTCTGGAATTTTAAAAAGCTGTTAAGGGAACTTAGATTCCTAAGTGCAAATCCATTATAACTGGTCACTAAAAACCATAATAAGATGCCCATTCCATTTAAGGAGAGGAGAAGGGTCTCTATGAGAGGCAACCAACTCTTAAAGGATTGTAAAGCTTAAAATGTAACACTTTAAGGCTCTCGTAGCTCTAACGTGGAGGAGCAGCCAGAAGAGAAAGAGTCAGACACAGGACAGATGCTGTGGTCCTCAAGAATGGCTACTGCTGGGGTAAGGCACCCAAAAATGAATGGGTACCTTACCCATTTGAAACCCAGTGGTTTCTCTAGGCTTATAACAGAGATTTTTTTTAAGACTCATCTTTCTCCATGTTTTATAAGCTTTCTTCCATGTCATCCTATAGAAAGTGTTGCAAGGGAAGTATCTCTAGCCTCAGCCTAGTCTGTAGAGAAGCTTCAGGAGCAAACTTCCCGGGAGCAAATTGGGTATCCCAGTTTAAGGTTATAGATATCCTGACCCAACACTGCCTGAACAAGAAAGCCAAGGACACTGACCTAGCATGCTCCCATTAAGAAAGGCTGAAATCACTTGTGTCACACAGTATGGTCTGCCTGGATCAGTGTATCCCCCACGAGGGAATGAGGGACAACAGAGAGCAAATCTTGGGGAAATAACAAATTCAGACTGGCCTGACTGCAGCAATTTATAGTCAGAAGTCCTAGGACCAGAGCCCAGAAGATCATTACAGGCAAAGACCAGTATTATCAAACAATAGCTGTTTGTGATGATCAACATCCTGACCAACATCAGCCTACCAACATTGTTGAACATGGCTGTAACAAGAGAAGTCTTCATCTTTCTTTCAGATGAACAGTCTTTACAGAGCCTCTTTTACTTGCTAGCTAATGAGACCAATTTCACCTCCTAGAATGATGCTTTGCCTGTTCAAGTATTTCCTCAAAAGCAGATTCCTTTTATGTCCACCCAGGATTATATTCTCCCTGAGGTTTTACCAGAATATGTAGTTTAATTCATACCCTGACTTTGCAGTGAGCACTAATACCTCTCTTTGTTCTCTAAGACAAGCATTTCTTTTACCTAACATGAAGCACAGTGCTAACAGGTCAGGTCTCTCAGCAGACTAAGGTTCCTTGAGTAATTTCAATAATGTTTAGGAAGTCCAGGGGTAGCAGTGAAATTACACCTCAAAGATGCCTTCTTTAAAACTGGGAAAGAGCTATCACACAAAACTCAGGTACATACCCTTCTCTGTATAACACAGAAGGAGGAATTCTTGCATCCTCCGAGCAAGAACAAAATACACATGTGAGATCTAAAGCTTTAAGTGTTGCATTTAAATCCATATTTCACAAGAATAAATAGCCAACTTTACAAGTAAACCAGATGTGTAGTGCTTCCACTTACTATAACCAGAAACCTAATTCCCAAGGAAAAAGAAAATAAAAGAAGAAAAATTTAAAACCTTTCAAAGCAGATCTGGTTTGTATCCTGTTCATGGCATCTGACTGACTTGGTGTTCTTATGATAGGTGTTCTGCAGAACCTGAACAGTTGTTCTCTTTAAATGAGCTACAAAATTAGAAAACTAAATTCAAAAACTGAGTAAATTGTAAGCCCTTTGGTGCTGAACATGCAGACAACTAAAGAAAATGCTCTGCAAGGTGTGAGTTGCCAGGGCTCTGTTCCCCCAAGGGATTAAGTGTAACCCTAATGATGGCACTCAAGAGTGTCAACACTGATTATTCAAATTCTGATCATCTCAGACTGTGAGACAGGGAAGGTTTGGGGAACTGCTGAAGAAAGGGAAACACTGAGGAAAAGTGTTAGGAGATGGACAGGAGAGCAACACAGAGAATAAATAGTGCTCCCAAAATCTAAATTGTGAGCATGCGCTAAATCCCAAAAGAGGTGCCTAAATAATTGTGCTGTCTCTTTATTTGGTTCCTGGAAGAAGGTGTTACTATGTTTCATCTTTGTGTGCAATTTTCTGGTATCAGCAGTGGGAAATTCTCTTTGGATTGAAGTGGGCCAAAGTTCTGAATACAGATCCCTGCCTACAGGCCATAATTAGAAATGGAAATTAGCCACCTTCAAGTGATGGCCTGACCTCTGTGAGCTGTAGTGAGTAACCAGGCATCATTGTACCAGCTGCTGAAGAGCTCACTTACAGAAAGCTAGGTGCAGGTACTGAAGGATAAAGCAAGGATCCAAAACCTGAAAAAAATAGCACCACTAGAAATAATGAAGGTTTTGGGTGACACTTTTCAAAGCATGCAGCAGGAGATGAACAGATGGAGCCTGTGTGTATTTCCAGGGTTGTATTTTGAACTTTTTGCTTAGAAGGCCTAGGGATAAAATTAACACTTAATAAATATGAAGTTTTCAAATATTTATTGCTTTGAAAGAAATTGCTCCCAAATAAAAGGAAGAGTTGACATCAGTCAAAATAATCCCAGAGAAACATCTTTGTCCAATCCTCAGGAAACCTTGCCATTTTTCTTACCCTGCTCTCCCGCCTTTCCTTGTCATTGCTTATTTGTTTGCATATCTATGCTCATTTATTGTCAGCACTTAATAATTCATCTCAAATTAAAAGTCTCCTTCATTACAAAACATGTACCATCCCTTCTCAGATCAGCTGTGCAGGCTCAGATGAACAGCACAGTAACAAACACCACATCTACTCAGCAATTTTTGTCTAAATTGCCTTGACACTTCAGGTGAAATTTATCCTGCATGGCTGTAGCGCAAGGAGAGCGGGAAAGCCTAAAGGTCAGATTTTTGAATCTTCCTTCTGGGCACCACCAAATGCCTATGTGCAAAGGACATTGACTTTCATCTTCATCAGCCACTGCACTGGTAGTTCTGAATCTTCCAAGCAGCCATCAACAATGATCCTTGAAGACAGCAGAGATTAATGAGAGCTTGACCTCTCTGAATGTCAGGCAGAGATTCCATTGTCTCTGGACTCCTTTGCCAAATATAAACATGCAATATGCTCCCAATATTATTTAGAACAGAGTATTAGGGATCAGTAGGGTAAATCTGAATATCTTCAGCAGTATTACCAGCCATGCAACATTGATCAGCCTAACAATGTTAGTTAGCGAAAGCTAGGGTAGGATCTGAGGCATACTGCAGCACAGAAAAGCAGCATGTAAGGCAAATCTATCCATGTCCCGAAAATAGACAACCAGAATGGTGACTCAAAAGCACTACTGAGCCATGGGTCAGCCTGACAAGGCTGTCCTTCACCCTGCATGCACTGGCACTTGTAGGGCACAGGAGGCTCTGAGTGTACAAGAGGTTTCTGCCACCTCTCTGTCCTTACTACAGGCGGGGTAAGGGACAACCCACTGCTCCATGGCCAGGAGAAGCCAGCACAAGGTCTGACAGCCCAGGTATTAACAAGGTCTAATGAAAGAGCAATATAGGTCTATCCCACACCAGCCTGAGATTCAGCTCAAGTGTTAAAAGGACAGTGCAAGACATTCATCAAAACACAAATGTTGCCTGTAAAAAATTACAGACTTAAATCTAAAATGTTGTTGGCATGTTGGCTCTGCATTAACATTGTGATTCTGATGTCATTAAAAAGAATTACATTCAGCAGCCCTCCTCAATGTTTAATTATCACAAGCATTGTAGCAAGGCATGTAACACCACATCCAATAGTACTTAATGGGAAAATAACATATTGTTACTGTACTTTCAGCAGTCTACTTCAATTTCATAAAATTTTTAAATCAGCAAGGAGGAGGAACATGAAAAGAACTGAATGATGCTGTCAGACTTAAATGGATGCTTGCAGTTACATTTGTAAGAGCAGAAAACCTGAACACAGGGCAGATTTCTTTATAAATGTGTACAGCAATAATGCTGGAGAATGTCTTGTGGAAAGGATACTTAGACAGGTCAGCTTTTTAGTCCTTGATTAAAAAAAAATAATGATCTTTTCACTACAATTTTCATAGTGGCAAAACCACATTCATGCTGTGTCTTTGTGGATCTATGTAAAACAGGCTTGACCCCTGAAGTCACTTTTTAATAATTAACTCTCACTAAGTTCATTAAACACTAATTGAAGCTACAGAAGAAAAAATTGTGAAGTATATGCAGACAGACAGAAACACCAAATGTGATTAAAGATACTGACTGTGGTATATCTGTGCAATACAGTACACATATTATATAGATTTCAGACTCAATTCCATAGAGAATTTTAACTCTTTTATACCATGGTAGATTCTACGATGTTCAATGTTCCTATAAGTTTTATTTATAAAGAGTTGCAAGCTAAATGTCATGGACATCCTAACCAATAATCTCTGGAAAGATCTAGAGAAGTAGATTCCAAACTCTACAGCCCCTGAAACATCTTTCAGTGCTTTGAAATGAAATAAAAAATGAATAAAGAGAATCAAGAGTCTTGAGATTCCAGTTTTCAAATTGAATACAATTTGCAGATTTATATAAAAACATTAATTTAAGTATATATTTGACAGTTTTCAGTGTTTGATGACAAGTTACTGAAAGTTCATTTTAGTCACTCAAGAGTAAAAAATTAGAGGTTTGTGTTAATCAATTGAAGGAGGATTTCATTACAACTAGGTCAAATAATATGAACTGAAATATTACAGCTCACTGCTTTCCAGCCTGTGACCCCCCAGAACCCAAAACATTTCAAGTTTGCTTTCAGACTCCAGCAAAGGTACCACACTTGCTCTTCCTAGTTACTGTGCCCATGGACTTCTCCAACCCACCACCAAAACATGGAAACTTCTTCCCTGAGTGGCACAATTCTCAGACAGCATTTCCTCAGACAGACAGAAAAGGACTGAGAGCCTGAGTCTGAGTCTCAGGAGACCAATCATGCTGCATGACTTAGGGCAAATCAATCAACACCCCTGCTGCAGCTTTAACATTAGCAGTAATGAGCTTTGCTGCTGTGCTAGAATGTAAAGGCTCCAAATCTGAGCTTCCTGAGCCCAGGTGTTTCCTATCCAGTAGGACGTTTGCAGAAAAGATGGGTTCAGAGCTTTGGTACTCAGGCTTGGCATGAGTCCAATGAGTCCAATGAAGTCGAGGATCTAGCCAGTATTTGGTAGTCAGTGGCTTACAAAGTGAGTCTCCAGTTTCATAAGGCTCCTCTAAAGATTACTGTAACACAAACAATGCAGAATGAGAGAACGAAAAGAGCCTGTGGTTCTCTAACCTTTTGAAAAAGTCACATCAGTTGTAACGGACTTCAGCTCTGCTCTTTGATCCTGCTTCCACAAACCTCGTTAATTTTTTCCTTGTTACTTTTCTCCTTGTTACTTTTCAGCATTCTAATTCTAGGAAGGTTATAGGAAAGAAAAAGGCAGGGAGAAATTAATGGAGCTGAGAAAAAGCTAGAGAAAAGTAAGGAGCTCCATCAGTTGTGGTGGCCCCAGAGGTTTTATAATCTATGCCAAAAGAGCTCTACCTAGGAGTGCCTTGAAATCCTTAATCTAGGAACCTATGCTTCTTGCTCCTCAACAGGCACAAGATCTGGATTTGTATCAGCTCTTGCTCTCACACAGTTTTCAGGCTGCTGAGGTGGTAGCTATATGTGCTGGTTATAACACAGCACACACTGGAGGGTGAGTTTGGTGCTCTCTGGAAACCACCACTGAATGGCAACTCTGTGCACTCGAAAATACGCTTTCCTATGTAAGAAAGGATAGATGGTGAAATGGTTATAGTATCAGTTTTCAGACACCAGGAGATACTGAGTGCATGATTTGCCAAAAACTTAAGTAACTTAGATTATACCTACACAGACTGCTAGGTCACCCCCACACCCATTTCCACTGAAACAAATTATAAATTAAATCTACTTTTTTCCCATCTGTCAAAAGCACAAATGTAGCAGTACCGCTGAAGTAGGAGGGGAGTTCTCATGAAAAGAAGAGATGGGACACCCCACTGCTCTTGGGAATGCACTGGGAAATCCCAGGTGGATGAAGGTCTTGCCTGCAGAGGAGTGACAGGAGCTTTTCTCCCAAGCCACCACAGTCAGAGACAAGCTCAGGAAGGTCCAAATTTACAAGGCAATGTACACTGAAGGCTCCCCCTAAGTTTTCATACATTATGCACAATTCTACAGTAATGGGAATGCAGAATTATTGTTGGAAACCTTGTGGCATCAAGAAAGTAATTTCTCATTTTCATAAGTAAATTGGGTCAGTCATTTTCCCATTAAAGGTAATGCATACACAACCAATCTGAAACCTGAGAGAACAAAATTATGTTCACAATATTTTTACTTTTGTCTAGTTTTATATTATTTAAGTTGGTAAACAACCAAACTTTTCTTAGTTTAAAAAAATAACAATTTCTGGATTTAGATTCGGCATGCCACATTCAGTCAGTGAAACCACTGCTAATAACAGCTAGTCTCTCATTATTTAAATAAAAGAGTTTCACCATAGTTCATAATAATAGAACAATAAAAGGAAAAAAAATGTAAAAGTGAGATGCAGCAATTCCTTGGAGGTTATACATGCAAATTGCCCTGAATCTGAACAACACTTCAACAAGAAAAGCAATATTTTGGGACAACAGTTCTGCTTTTGTAATGAGCCTGTAAAATTCATTCCACTGAAATAGCTACAGGTATATTATACCCCATGAACTATTACAAAATTAAACTTCATAAGCAATATGCCAATGCTTTGTGTGATGCATTTGCTAAAAGAATCATTCAATTTATCATGTTTTCCTGAAGCGTTATGAGACAAGATCTTTGAATAAAACTCATTTCATTAGGCTACCTTGTTACATTGGAAGATAAGATCTACACTTGACTAAAGACATCATTCCATCATGCCCATAATCACCCTACCTGGAGAAGTAAACATTCAGGACCTTAGAAAAATGGCACTGCACTGCCTCACTAATGGTACTGAAGGAATACATTAAAAAAAGGTCCAGATGGACATGGTGAAAAATTATCTGAAAGCAAATTCAAGTACACAAAAAAACTCTTCTGCATGTACCGGGGAAAAGTTGTTTAGGCCAGGCATTCACCCCAGCCTGGGCAAATAGCACACAGCAGTGCAAGATGGTTAAAAACCAGATCAAGGGGCAGTTACTGAATGGTGCCTGCCTTGTTTTCCATGCCAGTTTAGAAAGGATCAAACATTTCTTCCCACCCAGGCCTCACTAGGACGATCCTACTAGATTTACAATGATACTTATATTTGCATATGTTATTTCATTAAATGCTCCTGAAGGAGATCTGAGTTCTAGCCCAAGCTGGTGCACAAATTTCTTCTACAGCGTTGAGTTTAATTTTTCAGTGCTAAATTTTCTCAGCCTAATCAGAGGAAACAGACTTGATAATATGCTCCTTGAAGATAGGTGCTGTGGTGATATTTTTGGTCATTTGATGCATTTAGATACCTGGCAACAAACAATTCAGAGGTTACAGAATTTGAAGACTGATGCTTTTATTTTTATTTTTTCCTTTGTTAAAGTGTTATGAGGCTCAACACTAAATATCTCCCTGCCTGCTGTTATGTGAATGGTTGTTCCAGTGAAGTCAACACATTCAAAGCCAAGGCAGAAGCAGAGCTCTGGCTTAACAAACTATATTTCCTGTTTCATATATAAAGGTCCTGTGTCAGCCTCATGGTGTACAAAACAGAAAACCTCATTTCCAAAATTTCCCTAGGGAAAGTCAGCATCCCAAAGACCTCTAATGAAGCATGGGACAAGACCTATATGCAAAGCCAAGGTGTTTCCAGACAGAGTATTTGGATCTTGTGTGCCAGAACTCACACTGATGGCCACCCAATAGTTTGGTGAGAAACCTGGAAATCTCTTTCGCTTTTTCTGGCTTACTTTTAAGCCAGATAAAATCCTCAGTCAAGCTTGCTGTGCAACTGCACAACTGTTCTGGGCAGCCCTGAATGGAGAAGACAAAAACACATTATTGGGAAGAAAACCAGGAATGGTTTTATATGGTATTGAAGCAACTTGCTCTGTAACAGTCTTAAACAGGATTCTAGGTGGATAGTTAAATGTGTTCAGAGAGACTTCTTCCATTGCTATTTGCAATGTATCTATCTAAGTTGCAAGTCTCCATTATTTTCAAAGCATTTTTTCTTATGTTGTTCTGATGAATCCTTGTTTATAAGCACCAGAAATAGGTCTGGTAAGGGAGATTGTCTTCTATAAAAAATTATTTCTGCATAAAAACATTAAGAATATTTTAATTTCTTTCAAACTTCTTTCTTCTTGCAGTGAAAAAAGGTGTATTTATTTTTTTGATATTACGATTTTTGCCTTTCCACATTTATGTTTTTTTCATGTTCTTCCGCTCTTCCTCCTTTATGTCCTTTCTTTCCATTTTGACAGCAGGAGAGAGAGAATGAAAAAGAAAAAGTATCCTCCTTTTTGTAGGGAAAAAAGTTGTGTGGGATATAACTTCTAATGAACATGTTGCTACTTTCTTGCTGAAAACAGGCAATTTTAACCTATTCTTATGCCTTGTATAATAATTTTTTTTAAATCACTCTGATCAGCTATTCCTGACACTTAGTTACACAGCACCTCCATACCCCTTATAAGGTTATTACCCAGCAAATAAATGCATTTAACTCACAGAAGCTGTGGATGTAACCTCAGATGTATTTTTTTTTTGTCTTTGCCTTCTGCCTAATCCTCACACAAACTCTTGCTTCAGACTGAAGAGAACCTAGCAGCAAAGTTTCTCCCTTACAATGCATGTAAGAATGAGTTAAAATTCTCATAATGATATGTACATTTAATCCTCATGGTTACTCATCCTGGTATTCATTATACAGATTTCTGATTTAATAGTGTATATGTCAGCCTGTGTGAGAATCTGTCCTGGAAATTTCAAATTGACTCCAATTTCACAATTTCAAAATAGCTAGCAAGAAGTGAGCTTTTTTTTTTTTTTGAAGTCCTTGTTTGATGAGGTGCCTGAAGGAAATGCATTCCCTCTGTCCCAGCTAAGCTAAGAATCCAGAGAGAAGCAAAGGGTGAAAAAGCAAGTGAGCAAACCCCTTCAAACCCCTTCAGAGAGGTGCATGCTTTGCTGATGGTGGAATTTGAACACAGCACAAAGAAAGGGCTCAGGGACAGAGAATTTCCATTTATCCAGGTCAGCATTGTGTCAGGGTCTTATTAAAGGCACTTTGTCTACACTGTAAATTGTTTGATGAAGAAATTATATTTTTGCTTTATATTGCATTTATATTTTTATAACTGTGATTCAGTGCTTTGCTGTGGGTTTCTAATAGGGATTTCACCAGGATTACCACTGTTATGTAAGGCACACATTCAGCTGAAAGACAGAAGTATGATCTTTCATGGTAGGAACCAAAGAAAGGCAAATATCTAAAAAGCCCAAGTAAAGCACAGCTGGCTTACAAAGCACTTGATTTGTTAGGATGGGAATATCACATCTTGACAAATGACTGTCCTAAAACCCTTCTTCAGGTGCCACCACAGATGGCCACTTCTGAAGCTCTGACAACAGGGATAATATCTTAACATTCACTGATACCTTATAGACAGCAGGAAGATTGGGCAGACACATTTTAAAGATCCAAGATCCTGTCTTATGAAAGGAAAGAAAACATAAACACATTGTCAGAAAGAGATCGAATATTAAATGGGACCAGAACGTGAAGAAAAACAATGAGAAAGGTGGAGAGAAATATATCCTTATGAAAATGCTTTCCAGCCTTTTACAAATTACAATCCCCGAAACATTTTTCAGTGGTGCAGCACATCCTTGCATGACGAATTCAGCATTATTAACAATAGGTTTGATTTTCTTAGTTACTTTCTGTGATTCTCTTAGAAGCAGTCCATTGACCCTCAGGGTACACTGGTAACCACTGTGATAGTATAATTATGATTTACTAAGTACGAAGGGACAAATTTTCAAAGACCGGGGCTGGAATTTCACTTTGTAAATGGAAGTAATAATATTCAAAGTAACATGATTATATCCAAACGTGGCATGCTTAGAAAATGTAGGGACACATAATTTCCTAATCATTTACTATAAATGTCTTTATCAGGAACAAGATCCTCCTACAAAGAATTCTCCTTTACTCTCATACTGAATTCTACTTGTCTTGTATTCAGCAGCATTGTGTATATATTTTTAATTTAAGAAACAGCCATATGATATGAGGCCATATCCTCAGCTGGAGTAAATCAGCTCTACTGAAGCAACAGAGTTGTGCTGATGTACACCAGCTGAAGTTTTGGCCAATTTTTCAAAATAACAAGTGCTTTGAAGTGACCAGAGCTACAGCTTCTTAACAACCTGATACAGCAGATGAATGTAAATCTTGCAAGTCATTTCAAGTTCCTGATCTCCCATTTCTATTGAAAATAGAGCCATCAAAAAAGTAATGTATTGCATCTCATTTTTATTGTCCGTGAGGGGGCTGCAGGTGAAAGGAAGCAATGGACAGCAAGGGCATTGGGCTAGAGTCTGTTTCTGAAACTGCCAAGACAACAAAACTGTAGGTGTCAGCTTACCTCTAGTTCATGCTGTCTCACACCAGCCACTCAATCCAGGTGAAGGTCATGTCTCTATCACTTGGCACTTTAGAGTCATTTACATTTATATGTAATTGTTTTTTGAGTGTGCATGTGTTCAAAGGATCTGGATGGCTTTGGGAATTGATAATAGGGTATCAGAGCCTGTCACCAAAAGGCCACTAGTTCAGAACCAGAGCAGTTGTTGGAGCAGCCAAGAGGTGCTAAATTTCTGCTAGCTGCTCTGCAGCTTAGATGAAATTAGTTGATGATTTCAGCCCAGACATGTGTCCCTATCACAAAATAGCTCTGGTGCTGCAGCTGTCAGACAGGACATCTTGTGGTTATTGTCAACAGAAAGGTCAAGGACTCATGGTGTGAGTGTGAAGATGACCTCTTCCTCTCACCCCAGTTAGTTTTCTAGGTGGCCTAAGAGACGTTGGCTGCTGGAAAAATGTGGGGAATGTCACCCAGCTGCTACCCTTGCTAGTAGGTTTCTGGAGGTTATAGCATGACATCAGACCTGTGGATGTTAAACTCATGCCTTTCAGAATCATTTTAAAAGCCTGAATGAAGTGCTGTGATGACAGTAATAAATAAACATGCAGAGAGACCTATAACAGGCTTCGAAAAAAGCATTTGCAAAACATGTGGCTCAGTACACTTCTCTTACTAAATTCTGCTGACAATGCCAGCAGGTGCCTGGTGGCAGAATTACTGATTTGTATTTTTTTTTCCCTAGCATCTATTTTACTGACTGTTCAGGGCTTTTTTTTCCCTAGCTCTATAGGATTTATGCCCTTCACTAAGCACCTGCTTCCCATATAGAAAATAAATTATTTGCGTTTGTCTGCCTTGCAGTGGGATGAAGAAAGAGATGGAAGTCCAACACACCTATTTAGCTACCAAGAATCCCAGAGTAACAGAAAGCCATACTTAGGCTCCTTGACCTCAGTAACACAAAATAAAAGGGCAAAACCTCCCTCTGTCCTGCAGAAACAGACTGAGCAAAAGTCATCTAGCCCTGAGCAGCATCAGCAGAAGCTGATGTCAAGGCTTTCATGATTCTCCTCTCCTTCCAAGACAGCGTAGGCTCAGCTAGGAGCAGGCTCAGCTGGGAGCAGGCTCACCTCCACCTGCTCACAGATGACAATGCACACACTATTCACAGAAGGCATATGCATATCTCTAATTTTATCCCTAAACTAAATCAGGTGATGGGCTAGAAAGACACCCATCGAGCCATGACAGCACAGAGTTCAAAGCTGGGTAGCTCATGAAATATATGTCTGTCTTGGTTTGAAAGACAGGTATTTGCTAAAGAAAGGCAAGAACCCCTTTTTTCTGAGATGGAGAATGCAACCCCCCTCCCTTCTAATTATTATAGTTGCAAATCAGAGGCTTTCAGGCAGAAGATACGGGGATAGGAATAACAGTTCTTTACTAATATATCTAACAAGGCAAACAGCAGAAACAACAACACCTATAAAGACTGACAACAGAACAGAACAGTATAGCTCAGTTCGAGTCCCTCTGGCCACAGCCCCTCTCTCTCTGCGCTCAGTTCCCGGTGCTGTGTGGGCAGGGCAGGTCCCGTGCAGCTGAAGGGGTCTGGGTGATGGCGGCGGCGGCGGCCCAGGGGTGAGAGGGGGATGGAGGGGAGACTCCCTCCTCACGGTGTCAGTCGTGGTGCTCGGCAGAGCGCCCAGAGGTAGTAGGATGAAGCGGGAAGGCAGCAGTGCGATGTCCGACAGCAGGGAACGTGGCTCCCGGCGTTGGGATGGCAGGGAAGATGCTGGGTAGGAGCCCCGGCCGCCTTCCTTCCACCCCACGAGCCAGCGAGAGAGCGAGAGAGCGCGCCCAGGCCCCTGTCCCACCTTTCCTTTCCCGGTCTCCCCTTATCCCCCACCCCCTGCGAGGGAAAAACTATTGCTACTAAGGTGTAGCCACAAATACTTAGCATAACAAATGGAGAAAATTCCACAGAAAGAAAAGGGAACAATTCAACCCCCAACAATGTCCCACCACTTATTGTGATGGTTGTTAAAGCCAGCTGCAAATCACCTGTTCCTCTGGATCTGCAGTTATTGGTACATAAACTGAGTAGCAAAATAGCTGATAAGGATGTGTCTGTAGGAGTTTCAGTCACCTCTCTAGACTGAAGTGCACCTGTACTTGCAGAGGTGAGGCTTTACACTATCGAGGTACTGAAAGGGGATTGAAGACCTTCACTCCTCAGGAGAACTTAAGCTCAAGTCAGAGCTTGGTATCTGGTCTTGTTTCAAGTAGTCACCTCTCAGAGTTTCCTGAAACCCCAAAAATATCCTTCCTGTGCCTATGGCTGACCACCTAAGGTCTACCACACTTTGGGTCTCAGAGCAAGTAAAGAGATGAAAATATCTTTTTTATTGCCTTGGGAAATTTCCATATCTTCATTCTCCTATGGTTGTTTGTACACCTACACAAATGATCAAAAACTTCAGTATCAAAAACAGCAAAAACTGAAACAGATGTACTGTGGCAAAGCAGGTGGGTACAGTTATTAATCAAATCTGGTCTGGAAGTAGCTGGTAAGCACCTCCCCTTCAGAAAGCAGAAATTAAAATGGTTCCCTATTTATGATGACTAGCTGAGTCCAGATTTACACAAAATTAACCAAAAGATATTTAAGAGAGCAAAAGCAGTCACAACAGTTACCAGTGGCATGAGCAGCTGGATCCCATTCCTGTTGAAAGTCACAATATCAAAAATATCAATTTGTTTGCCAAGTCACTTACAGGCAGCTCAGGGGCAGATAGTTAAAGAACAGTTTACTTTGAAGGGGATTTCCTAATCATAGCTTTCTCTTGTTTCTGAAACTTGCATAATTTCTGCAGCCAATATACTGTATTGTGAGGTCAACTCTCTGTGGTCACTACATCATTATACACACTGCATAATTTGGGGGCTAATGTAAATTGCACCTTACATCATCTTGTTTCCTACTCGTTTATTGAACAGCTTTCCAAAAGGTGGCAGAGGGAGGTTTGTTACTGTATTTTATATTACTGTAGTATGTACAGGCTGTTATTAAGCACTATTCAAGCATGGAGCAAGAGAAAGTCCCAGGTCTTCAATTTCACATGCAAGATGGGCTGGGAGGCAAGGCAGTGGCAGAGGCAAGGAAAAGCCCATGGGCTCCTGATTCCTACTCAGCATCTTCCCTCCTGAAGCTGATTCATGCCACTGAGTCTTCTTCCTGCTGGAACCTTTTGTTCTGTTTGGCTCTTCATTAGTCTGGTTAGTGTAATGCCTAGAAAAGCCACAAGTGGGAAGTGAATAGAAAGTTTTGAAAAAGAGAAAACTCCCTTTCTCTTTTCTCTGCAGATGTTCAAATATTTGCCATGGCATAGACAAGTGACTAGCCCACGCCCACCTTGTCTGGCTCCAACCCCAATGGAGTTGCGTCAACAAGCAGCAAAGCAGCAGTGCATGTTCCTTCAGCCCAAAATCTCAGTTTGCAAATCAGCTATCACAAAATCCTGTAGCACTGTTATGCATAGGTGGGATTTCCTCATGTATAACCAGGACACAGCTTACAAGAACCTAATGCTGAAAGAAAATTGACAATTTAGAAATTGGAAAACATCTTTTTCCTCACTGTGGGACTGAGGAAAGCTATTTGTTCTAGATCCTTTTCAAGTAATAAATATATGTTGCACTTATTCATGTTGAGCTCATGACAATAATACTATACCAAATATTGTGTCTAGCTCTGCTCACACACAGTTAAAGGAAACTGTAAAGTTTTTGGCAATTTTTTGTAGAAGATAGGTACAGCATGATGGAGTGAAATGGCTATGTATCAGCTAAGCTACTCAAGCACAGTCAGTTAGAAACTGGCAATGGTTTAATTCAGACGTTATCAGTAATACAATCAGGTATTATCTTTGAATTAGCATCAGGGTAACAACATCATGCCAATTCTGAAGGAAGCAATCCGTGTACCAGACTTTATATAAAAAAAACACTGTTCACAAGATGAAGTTTTCCAGTTCCTTTCACATTAGCTGGCAAGTCACCACAAGAATCCGTTATTCAAGTACTGTAATAAGGCAGAATTTAAAGACTAACAAAGATGACAATCTAGGGGGCAGAATCTGAATTAAAGGAAGTACTGAAGGAACTTGAAGTACTTAGGGAATAAACATGAGAAGAAATTCAGTATGGGCCTTAAAGCATGTGAAAATTCTCCTCTGAAAAGAGGATGATCTCTTCCTCATACTTGTGTTTGAGAACTTGCAAACTGTGGGCAAAAATAATGGATGGAAGGATTCAAGATGTATCTAGGAGACTCCTTCTAACAGCAGAAAATGTGGAGCACCAGAACAGACTATTTGACAAGGCCATGGTGTTACCATCACTGGAACTTAAATAAACACACACCAAAATGAGACAGACACCACGGTCCCTTCAGTTCTATGATGCACTGGCATCCCACAGCAGATAATGTATGCCCCCAGTATTAATCAACTAATTCAGCCAACCTGTGGGTTTGGACATGACATACTGCAGTAGCAGTGCCATAACCTACTGCCTCAGACTGTGCTGGGCAGCCAGCTGTCTGCTGGGGGTCTGTGAATAAAAAGAGAACTAAACTCACATCCAAAAGTCTCTGTTTTACAGCAACTTTGCATTTAGGGGAAATAGTCTTCAAAGGATCCAGACAAGATAGTGAGCACAGAAATGTTCTATCCATGGTACACAGTGGAAACAGTCATATTAGTATGGTGGAGATTTCAAAACATTTGAAAAACAGGCACTGAACCTTAAGGCCTGGCAATTTTTAATGCAGAAATAAGAGTCTTAATTAATTGGTTAATTAAATAGTGATTCATAAAAATTGATTCCCAGGATTTAAATTGGATGAGGTATAGATGATAGTGAATTGTTTATTGCTTGTTACAAGATGGTAAGCATTTTGAAGGCTGGAATAAAAGACTTTCTCTCATTCTAGTATTCACTGGCACTACCATACATTTAGAAAAAATACTTCTCAAGTGTGAATGAAGAGAATATGCTGTACAGCATGGTACTGTTGTTATGAAACAAAGTCCTTAAATATTAAAATGGACTTCCACACATGGTCTCACTTCTGGACAAGCAGCAGCCAGCTGATATGAATGTTTGCAGTTTACTCACAAAAGAAATAGGAAGTTCCTTGAGGTACTCCTGCAGAGAAGTGACTAACAGGCACAGCAGATCCTCCTGAGATAAAAAAAAAAACAACCCAAACTTTCATATGCAAAACTAATCCAAAATAAACTGTTCTCTAAGGCTTATAAATATTTAACTTTTCCTCTTTAAAATATTGCCTAGACTTGGTGATGGCAGGGACCTGAGATTCCTTCCAATTTTACATCTTACCTTTCTTATATTCCTTTTTTCTTTTTCTCTCTGACTTTTCTATATGCAATATCTACCTGATTTAGGAGAAATAGAATGTCCACAAGAAAGTGGCTGTTTACAGGACTTGCAATTTGATCAAAAGTGTAACGAAAATTTTTTCCCAACTAATTTTTACCCTAAAAATCTGTAAATATTTGAATCATTACTCAAATGTCTGAATTACTATATGATTACCTGAGATTGCAGGGGGCTGTGCTAGGTGAACTGGTGAGTTTGTTTAATACTATGATTGTTTCTGTGAATGATAGTTCATTCAAACAAACCAAACAGAACCTACAAGCAGATGAGATTTGTTCATCATGCACCCAAATGTCTTTCTTTGGGACAATACATGCTATTTTTCAATGGTCAATTCTATGAAAATAAATACAGTTTATGATCCATGAGACCAATAAAAACTAACCCAGCTTGAAAGATGAATTTCAGTTTTCAAATAATCCCAGAGAAATGAGTGTGAAATACCTACAGATGAAGAATTATTCATAGAAATTATTCAGACAATAGTTTCAAATAACCAGCAAATGTGAGAAAACTGCAAGCTATTAACACACAATTCACACGCCAAAAAAGAGGCAGTGTATGAAATAAATTACTAAAGCAAAGTTTTACTGCTGTTTTTTTCCAAACAGTGCATTACCAGCAGCACCCTTTCACAGACTAGATCACTGATGAGATGGGTTTAGTAGCACACAACTTACAGAGAAGTTTACTCACACTGGCCTCCAAACTTGAGGGACTAAAATAGAAGTTCTAGAACTTTTTTTGTAAACAACAGACAAGGTGAGGCATGCTGCTCCAGAGGACCATTCACAGAACCTTGTTGGGGCTCATATTCTGTTTGGACATCTAGAGGAGGCCTCAGAAGGAAACATAAGTCTGTGCTACTAATTTAAAACACATATTAAGGGCATAGAGTAAGATTTTGTGAATATTCCTAATACCTTCATGGAGCAGACATTGGAGAAAAGCCAAGAGGGACAACTGTCCTATAGATGTGGAAGCAGAGAGAACCAGTCTACAAGGATCAGCAGTATGCCACCTGATTTTCAGGCAAGCAATCTCAAGAGAAAGTTACACAAAAACAGTAACAAAACCCTTCATCTACTAATAGATAGAGATGTAGTGGGTAGTAACAGCAACATTTTGGAAATTGATGGGTTTTTATATGAGGTATTTCCTTCCTAGATCTTATGATCTTCCATTTTCCATCCGAAGTTTTCTCTAGCCTCTCTACATTGGTATGTGCATGTGTGGAAAAGATCTAGTGAACTGATTGTGTGCTCTGCTGTGTTCCTCATGGTTCAGACTTACCTTGCTGCTCTGGTCATGACTGGAAAAACGGTGTTGGTAACAATCCGAAGTTCATTGGTGACACACCTTCAGTTTATTCGTCTATTGTTGCTGGCAAAATTATTTTTTGCCTTTGAAAAAACTTTTCTTTGCCTTTGACAGCTTATGGTCAGTTAAAGATCATAGGATTCTTTGGTCAAGAAGAGCTGTACTAGTGATAGCATCTTGGCCAAATTTCTTTAACCTTGTCTCACTAAGCTTCATCTATGAAATCACTTGAAGATGTTGTTCTTCCTCACTTCATCTCTATAAATAACTTTGGGGATTGCTCTAAACTGCTAAATAAATCCCCACATCCATCCATTCACTGTTAAGTAATGAGGTACTTCCCCTTCTGTTTCAGTGTCACAACAAATCCAGCATGACAAGACTCTGAGAACTCCAGCTCTCTTTCCTCTACAACCCAAGACGATAGAAATCCCTTAAGGCTATCTGGCTTCTAGAATTTATGTCTCCTAGTGAAGAAATCTCATGGAACAGAGTTTTATCACAGTTTCAGCACTACCATACTTGATTCTGCATCTCAGTTTCAAACCTCAATGTTCAAACAGACCTTAGACCTGACATGGAAATTGGTTCCAATTTCTCCTCCATGTGCAGGCTGTTTTTTATTTTCCCAAAAGCAGTTTCCTCCTCTTTGCTAGTGAGATCTGCAAATGCTTAAAGAGGCACCTAAAATTTGCTTGCCAGGTTTAGCTTAGCTAGAAACAGATTAGGCACAAAGAAAAAAAAATCAACCCTTTATTTTCCAGAAAGATTTTCTTGCTAAAACTGTCCAGAAAAATTGGGACACCAACTCCCCACCCCTGCCACACGTAGATGGGATTACAGCAAAGGAGATGTTCACAGTCTCCAGCAGAGAAACACTTTAAGGCATTTAAAGGCACCCCATGAGCAGCAGCTGGAGTTTGCAGCAGAGCGGCTGTTCCAGTATGTGGGAAAGGGGATTGCAGATTAAAACAGACAAGGCATCTTAAAGGAGCATTTGGAGTGAGTGCCCAGTGTAGACACCCCTTTTCCACTTACAGCTCTCCTAGGGAGGGAGAGTGGAGCATGCAGTTGCTCCAAAGGCCAGGATGCACTAAAAGAAAGCAGATCAGTGTCTAAAAACTGCCAGCAAGTGCTGCTGTCTTCAGACCCTCACCAGACAGCCATGAGGGAGCACCACATGTGTGTGGCAGACATTGCACCAGACACAGCTGTTGCCAGCTCCTTGCAAGTGGAAGGCCAGTGTCACTCCTCCAGTGCTTAGTAGGGAAGGGATAAAAATGGAAGAAAGTTAATTTAAATACTAAATATACACGCACACATGCACACATTTATGTGCTTCTTAGAGATCAGAAGATGGACACAGCTTGAAAATTCTCTGTGGACAGCTGTCCTTCATATATTCACAGGAGCAAACAGTTGCTGATACTGGTTTGTGTTCCCACACCTTGTTTTTGCACCTACACAGAGGCAAAGCTTGGCACTAGGAATGGTGGCTTCCTAGAGAGGTGGACAGCTCAGCTGAGCACAAAGAAACCTGAGTACAGGCTGAATTCCCTTGCCTCAAAGGGCTTTTCAATTCATCACCTGGGCTGCACTTTAGCTTTATAGTTCAGGTTCATACTCGAAGCCTGGACTGAGGTAAAGGGCTGAGCTCAGCCTGGGTGCTCACTGCAGTCCTGCCTCTCCTCTGGGAGCTTTTAGCAGGAACATAGGTCACTTGGACAGGTCAGCCATGATGTGAGCCTCCTCTCATCGTGCTGGCACCAGCATGCCCAGCATTCTGGCTGGCACCAGAATACATTTTAGCAGACTTTTGAGGATATAAAGAAAAAATCCTTTCATTGTCAACCTCAGCTGTGCAGACATATACAGCATGTCTGACCCCACATGAGCATCCTCCATTTCTGTGAATTTTCCATGGACAAGAGAAAGGAACTTGCCCCCTTCACACCGTTTCTCCTGGTGGTAACACCTCAGATTCACAGAGCTTTTTATTTCCTACTTATTTTAGAAGCTATTTACTTCTCTCTGCTGCCATTTTCTGCCACAGAAAAGCGGGACATGGCCCTGCTTTTGTGAGAACTTATTTATGAGTGTGAAATTCCAGGATCAGCTCTGTGTCTCTCAAGAAGGTGGAGTCTGTCATGTTTGCTGCAATGTATGAGAGACAACTTCCCACAGTTAAAGCACTTTGACAGAGCTTGGCTTAGGAAAACTGCCATCAACAGAAAGAAATCTTTTTGATTTGATACAAGACTTTTCTTCCACTACATTAACATCACTTTCATACTGCTTTGGCTCATAATGGCATGCCAGTAGCACTGAGAAGTTCCTGTTGTGATAAATACTATGCAAACATATGACTTGGATTGCCAGCATTCAGGCCTGAAGTCAGCAATCAAAAACACAGCATTAACTTCACAGTCCCAAAATTCTTCTCAAAATACCACAATGGTTTATCACAATGTCTTAAAACACCCCAAAAGCACTCAAGAAATTTCTAGGTATTATGGTCAAGAACCCTTTCCAATACAAAGCCAGTGGTTATTTATGGAGAGGGAATCACATTTGGACATATTGCATGGCAGCAGTGCTCAGTCCCCCTGCTCCAAAGGCATCCAGTGTTGGTGATGGTACTCTCTCCATCGCTGTGTGAGTTATTGCTCCATTACCAGCCTGAACTTGGAACACCACTCAGACTGCAGCAATAACAAGACAGATAGGTCTTTATGAAATCTATACTATTAACACTATTTGTTTTGCCACGAGTTGACAACTTTAGTAAATTGCTCATAATTGGCTATCAAGGAAAAAACACAGCACTGCTCACCATTATTATGGTATTGATTTTCAATAATTGCTTTTTTGGGGGTGGGGAAACTGCACATGTCGCTTTTGTGCCATTACGACAGCCTAGAAAGAAACTGGCTGTGTGCATCTGCTCTGTGTCTGAAACTTCACTGTGGCATAAAAAAAAATCAAACAATAATATAAAATGTACACCAGGAGAAGATGAAACAAAGATTTATTATTTTTTTTCTCTGGCACTATATTTTAGCATTAAAATAAAATAATGGAATTAACCATGTAGCTAAACACAATGGTAACCCTGTAGGATATTCGTGTTAGTCAAAGGCTGAAATACATTAACATTAAAAAACTCCATAGGGTTATTTTAAATATTCATTAGGAAATTTACAAGCTTTGGTGTAATGGCTGAGGACTCCAGTGTTTTTATAATTGGAAGCCAGGCCAGTGGAAAGTTCGTCAGCCATGGGAAAATAATGTGGCCCAGTTTCTGTTCTTATGTTAGAGATTCTTGATTATGCCCTCTAAATATCAATCCCCTGAACACATCCACAGACACACATACCTGATATTACAGTATTGTTATGTGGTATCACTCATTATCAGTCATTTTCTCCCTCTTTTTTTTTTTAATTTATAATTTTTAAGATATAAACTAGCCAAAAAGTCAGCATTCCTTCAGTTTTGTAGCCTTCTGTTTCTCTGGACACAGAAGAACTGCCTGAATTCTCTCTTCCTCACTTTCTTGTTCCATAGATGTCAAACGATCACCATGAAAGACTGGGAAAGGAGAGTTCTGAAGATTTACCCCTCCCAGGAGATCTTTGCCCAGATTTGCTATAAAACTCAGCATAATCTTTGATCTTCCAGTGACTTGTAGTCTTCTCTGTTACTTGAAACCCAGCATTATTATTAAGCTTAAGTAGATTGCTTTAAACTTCTAAAATATTTACTCTCCTGCCTCCCAATGGGATGTTAACAATAAAAAATAGCGAGGGCTTCTACATTTGTTTTTACTTTACATAAACGAATTAAGCAGTCTCTACGAGGCTCGTTTAGACCCACAATAATGTAAACTGAAGCAACACAAAAGAGCCTCCACATCCATGTTTACCGAAGAGAAATCCTACAGTTTTTGGAGGGAGAGGTTTGGATAAGGTGCCTAACTCATCTTTATTCCCTGGACTGTGAGCAAACCTGGATAGGCCTCTCTGTTCATAAGGGAAACGTGTGACACTAACAGCTTGGTTGTTTGCTTTTGTATTTTTTCTAGTGAGTTCAAAGGGACTCACTTGATTATATCCCTTCCCCCTCCCCCACCCTTCATCTTTCATAACCATTGTTTAATGAATTTTTATTAGAAAAGCATGGCTGCACTTATGAAAAAAGAAAATCTGTCTTTGAAACCAGGAGCAGAGTGTGTTTTCCCTGGCATTAGCCTGTTAGTTTTTAATATCAGGTTTGCACTGGAGTTGACTCCTGGTGCATTTTGGAACCATAAGCCAACAAAGTGAAGCTAATGGGAAAGGAAATAATACAGGAGAAGAGAGCCCCTTTTGAAGTGTGGGCAGGAAATCTGCACAACCGNAAAGGCTGAAATACATTAACATTAAAAAACTCCATAGGGTTATTTTAAATATTCATTAGGAAATTTACAAGCTTTGGTGTAATGGCTGAGGACTCCAGTGTTTTTATAATTGGAAGCCAGGCCAGTGGAAAGTTCGTCAGCCATGGGAAAATAATGTGGCCCAGTTTCTGTTCTTATGTTAGAGATTCTTGATTATGCCCTCTAAATATCAATCCCCTGAACACATCCACAGACACACATACCTGATATTACAGTATTGTTATGTGGTATCACTCATTATCAGTCATTTTCTCCCTCTTTTTTTTTTAATGTGCAGTCATGCCCATGGCCCAAAACGTAGCACTCTTCTCATTTCAGATGAAAGAGACAGCATTGCTGTAAAGAGTGTAAAGAGTGTCTAATGTCTCTCAACAAATGATTCTGAAAATGATTCTGAATATTTGCTGACAAGCACAAGCAATTAATATAAAACCAGAAAAATTACCAGAAATCTTATTTAGAGATGACTCACTCAAAAGTCAGTTAACATGAGATTACAAACTGACCCAGGAAAAGAAAAGGTATTTCTGACACATTTCTTTTTCTTTTTCTTTTTCTTTTTCTTTTTCTTTTTCTTTTTCTTTTTCTTTTTCTTTTTCTTTTTCTTTTTCTTTTTCTTTTTCTTTTTCTTTCTCTTTTTCTTTCTCTTTCTCTTTCTCTTTCTCTTTCTCTTTTTCTTTTTCTTTTTCTTTTTCTTTTTCTTTTTCTTTTTCTTTTTCTTTTTCTTTTTCTTTTTCTTTTTCTTTTTCTTTTTCTTTTTCTTTTTCTTTTTCTTTTTCTTTTTCTCTCTTTTTTTTTTTTAATTTATAATTTTTAAGATATAAACTAGCCAAAAAGTCAGCATTCCTTCAGTTTTGTAGCCTTCTGTTTCTCTGGACACAGAAGAACTGCCTGAATTCTCTCTTCCTCACTTTCTTGTTCCATAGATGTCAAACGATCACCATGAAAGACTGGGAAAGGAGAGTTCTGAAGATTTACCCCTCCCAGGAGATCTTTGCCCAGATTTGCTATAAAACTCAGCATAATCTTTGATCTTCCAGTGACTTGTAGTCTTCTCTGTTACTTGAAACCCAGCATTATTATTAAGCTTAAGTAGATTGCTTTAAACTTCTAAAATATTTACTCTCCTGCCTCCCAATGGGATGTTAACAATAAAAAATAGCGAGGGCTTCTACATTTGTTTTTACTTTACATAAACGAATTAAGCAGTCTCTACGAGGCTCGTTTAGACCCACAATAATGTAAACTGAAGCAACACAAAAGAGCCTCCACATCCATGTTTACCGAAGAGAAATCCTACAGTTTTTGGAGGGAGAGGTTTGGATAAGGTGCCTAACTCATCTTTATTCCCTGGACTGTGAGCAAACCTGGATAGGCCTCTCTGTTCATAAGGGAAACGTGTGACACTAACAGCTTGGTTGTTTGCTTTTGTATTTTTTCTAGTGAGTTCAAAGGGACTCACTTGATTATATCCCTTCCCCCTCCCCCACCCTTCATCTTTCATAACCATTGTTTAATGAATTTTTATTAGAAAAGCATGGCTGCACTTATGAAAAAAGAAAATCTGTCTTTGAAACCAGGAGCAGAGTGTGTTTTCCCTGGCATTAGCCTGTTAGTTTTTAATATCAGGTTTGCACTGGAGTTGACTCCTGGTGCATTTTGGAACCATAAGCCAACAAAGTGAAGCTAATGGGAAAGGAAATAATACAGGAGAAGAGAGCCCCTTTTGAAGTGTGGGCAGGAAATCTGCACAACCGTCTCTCCTCCTCCTCCTCCTCCTTCTCCCTCCTTGTTCCCTACCCCCATCCCATGCAGTGTCCTTCTCTTCTTATAAAGAGTGTCTTCTGCTCTTTTTTTTTAAGAATGGGATTGAGCAAAACCCCCAGCTTAATATCAGCTTCTCAATTATGAAAACTTACAGGAAAAAAATTCCTTCATGTAAAAAGAGACAAATCAATAAACGTAAGGAATAAACTAAGGGTTCTACTCCGTAGTTTGGACAAGGTGAAAGATGTTGCCTTCAATCAAGCTAACCCCTGCAATATGCCTCTCCTGAAGCCCCTGAGAACCAACAGCATGCACAGTAGAAGACACTGGAGCATTTCATGAGTGCCTCAGAGACCTGCTTGCACTAACATCATGTAAAAACACCAAGAAGAAATTGCCAGGCAGAAGAACCTCCAGCTCCTAAACGGCATGCTGGCGATGCAAAGCATTGCCAGACTGCAGTCACAGATTTGTTCACAGCCATTTACTGTAGCTCATTTTTTGCTGGTATCCCTCGTGAAGCTCAGTTTGGTTTGTGTAACTGTGAGAAGTCTGGGGTAATGTTGGTTGTCCCTCCCCTATTTCTCTTAGTTATAGCTTCAGTGTTTCCCAGAGAGACAAGCAGTCTGTAGGAAGGCCTTTAGTTTAGGATCTGGAGGTTTGCCCACAACATCTATTCAAAGTCACATACTTTGTCTCAGAGTTTTTTGTGACACTTGGGTAAGTTCAACTACTTAACAGAAATTAAGCTCTAAAATATCTTTGTGGTTTTGTTGGTAACACTGCAGCTTAGAAAGCCATATTCACACTTTCCTATCATATAGCACTGCCTAGGGAGAAAACGTGGGTGAAAAAAGCAGACCTTGCAGCACTTGGAATCACCAAAGTATCAAAAAATTCAAAAAAGAGATAATATGGAAATTATATTACGAAAAATAATTCAGATTTTAGAAAGGGAATACAGGAATCACTGCATTTTTCATGTCCACTGTCCTTCAATTTATATAATCTGACAAGGCAAAATTATATTACAAGAAGAATGGATATGTCTAAGAAGGGAATACAAAGTGTTTCAAATGCAACTTATGCCAACAATCAGGGTTAGTATTTGGGCACAGTTGTCCGAAACTACATACTAGAACCTGTTTTTATCAATGTCAGAAATCCATCACATTATTCTGACACAAACCACCAATACAGTATTTCATTGAGCATATTATCTGTGTGACTCGCTTGTAAGTTTGAATGGAAGTCACAGCAAAAGCATGGCTGGGACATCACCTGGTCAGTTACTGCATATGCACTTATCACAGGCAGGAAACACACTCTGAGTATAATATATTTGCTGGTCACAGGATGCTGGCAGCAACTCTTTGCTGCAGTTCCTAGAGGCACCTGGACATTAACTGTAATAAACACAGGAAAAACTAATTTGATCAGAAGACAGAGGGTAACTTCCTCCAAATGCCATGGTCTTTCTCAAAACCTGTTTCTTCGTGGAACTAACACCACATCCTTGCTTATTAGGCTGGGCAAATATCTTCCTCTCCAGCAAGAGAGTTAGCATAAGATAAGAAGATAATCCCCTGCTAATTCTTATTTGCTGCTTTTACTGATGAAAAGAGAAGGTCAATAGAACAGGGCATGGCAGACTTTCTGAATTTTTCCTCTACCCCTTTTAACCATCTTGACAAGTTATTAATACCCTGATCCACATTTTTCATTAAGGACTGAACATGCCTGTACAGTACATGGATAACAGAAAAGTAGATAACAGCCCATCCAGAAAGTTTGACATGTGCTTTAATAATCCTTCACAAAAAAACCCACCATTATACAGGTTCTGTGTGGTGTCTTTCACATTCAAGGTGCTGAAATAGTGTTAATTGTCCTCCGAAGTAAGATCCCTGTGTCAGAGCAAGCTACCCTAAATTCCTTTTAAAGCTGATGAAAAAAATGGACACTTATAAGACCAAATTAATTTCCTCCAAAAACCGAAGTCATATGAACCACACGCTATAAGTGCTTATTTGTTTCCATCACCTACAGAGAGAGCATTGAGTAACTCAGATGTAGCTGTCAGGAGAGACAACTGAGGCAGTGATTCCCATTCCTGGGGAACAGATATAAGCAGGTTTTAGAGGATCAGTGCAGGAAGGACACAAGGTGCTGGGAGACACATGGCCTGAAAGAGTGTAGAGTGTCATTGGAGCTGTGGCAGCAGAGCTTGATCCAGGCCATACAGCTTCCATGTGCTCTAGCAAATTTGCAAAAATTACACAGGCAAACTCCTGCTGATTTCCACATGTGTCCTCAGTGTCAAACTCAGCTTTAACACACTGAGAGGGTGATCCCATCTGCCTCTATTCTGGCACCAGCTCAGTTCATGACCTTGGTGGCAGTCCTGTGTGGCACTATCTGGCTGCAGGAGCTGTAATCCAGGGTGTGTGTGCAGGTCTGGAGGGAGGGTGAATCATTTGGATATCATTGTGACACCACTCACTTGCTGAAGTTGCTCCTCCAACCAAGAACATTTGAAATATAGGAGGCAGAAAAATCTAACCATACATCTTGGCTGTTTTGTCTGTCAAGGTGGGCAGCCACTCCAGCCAGACCCTGAGAGACAGCAGCCAGAAGAGATCGCTGGCTTCTTGCACATGAGGCATGAAGACATCAAACTTACCATTAGGGACTAGCTGAGCTTTATTGTGGAGGTGTTTGTCCCTCTCATTGGCTTTACTCAGAGCTTCCTGCTCCCACAAAATGATAGAAGATATGACGATGTCTTGACGTCCAAATTTAAAGACCACTGATTTAACAAGGTCACTCTCTAATGATTTCAGTAGGATTTGGGCTTCATTAGAGAGAAGAATAATGAGCTCAATGCAATCTCCTGTCATATCCACCCCCAGTGTATTAGCCAGATTGGAGCCAACAACTGTGACTTCATATCAGAGGCAGTGCAGGGTAGCAGCTAAGAAGCTACCACAGGAGATGGAGACCATTGACAGAGAGGCTATGCAGTCCCTGCCCCTACTGGCCATGCTTTCCTGGCCCACCTTTGAGAAGGCAAGTAGTGTTTTCACACCTCATGTAGTAGTTTGTGTGAGTACTACAGAGCTATTCCTGGGTCCAAGGCTGCAACCACATGTTCTTGTTAAGATTCTGCAGAATTTAAAGCCTGTTTGCATGTGTTATTAATAACATGGAAGACCACATGCCACCATTCAAGGCAGCATGGGGGCTAAAAGACCTGTGAGGAATGTGAGGGAAATGTGTACCCACAAGAGAACAATGCTCAGTGGCATGAAACATTCACCCTCAGGAGGAATGCTAGAGTTGTGCTCAGAGCATAGATGAGTCTCAGGGAGACAAGCTGGACCAGCTTTCTGACCATATCACAGAGTGATACAGTATTATATCCCTGTTCTAAAGAGCAATCTGAAATGACCTTATGCAATTTCTCTATGCCTTAGTTTCTCTGTAGCATAAAGGAAGTAGTAACTGTTCCCCACCTCTCCAGGATGCAGAGTTACTCACATTTCTGGGGGAGGTGAGCCCTGAAAGTTTCTCAGCTGATAATCTCCAAGTAGTTGATGAGTAGTTAAATATAAGTTTGAGATGGGGTCAGCCTGCCTCTTCTTCTCCACCTTTCAAAGAGGGCTGATGAAGCAAGTGGATAAAAACAATTATATCAAATCAAACTGGGCCTGGAGGCTACATTGGCTGAAGCAGTGGCATCCTCTCAGAATACTAGTCCAAAAAACAGTTTATTAAAAAGTGGTGAGGTAAACCCCATCGTTCCACATTTTTGGCTCCAGGAGGCTGGAGCAACCCTTACCTGATGTAACTTTAAAGTGTTTGGCAAATGCACTAAATAAGAGGGGGGTTTCTGCACAAAATGAAAACTTATACAACCTCTTAAGAAAAGCCAAACCTTAAACATGTGAAAGCTTATGAAAAATTAGTTGATGTGAAAAATACTTTAAATCAAAGCAGCAGGTAAAGCTGGAAACAATGTTATCTTTGGTTAAAATCTCTATGTACCACATTGACGGTAATGCTTCATTTCCTGCAGACTGTAAGTAAATCAAAGCCTACTTTGGGTTTCCATATCTGTCTAAGATCTCATCTCCAAGAATGTATTATTTTGGCATTTCCCACATTGGAATTACCTCTGGTCCGAATTTGGGTAATAGAGTATGATAACATATTAACAAGTAATAAGCATGAAATTTTTATCCATTTTAAAATGTATTACTGAGAAAGAAAACAAATATGTAAAAAAGCCAGCATTTCAAAAGTAATCAGCAAAAGAACCAAGAAAACAAGACTTAGGTCACAAGAGAAAAATGAAAGAAAAGTATAACTAATTGGTGGCACTTTTGTTGAGAAAAATGTAAGAAAAGCTGCATACCTATTCAGGAAAAGTAAAACAGATGTGTGAAGTGTCTGGCTGAGCTATTGTTTTAACTTTGTAATCTAAAATAGCTGACTTGATTTCATTTTAACAAGGAATTAGTTTAGCAGACAGTTTGGATTAGCAGCAACATATATAAATAAACATGCTACTATTAAATACTCGGTTTATAAGATGCAGGACAACAAGAATCAGAAAAATGCTAGTCTTGAACTTGGAGATTACAGAGCCAAAACACATGCCCATTCCACAGAGACCAGGAATTAGCAAGAGCCTTCATATTGCATAATGTAATACAAGAAATATTTGTGATCATGATTTCACTGAGAAGCAACTCAAGCCCTGCTCTCTACCCTAATTGCAGAGGATTAACAAATATTTTACACCTATGCTATTTTAAGAAAAAGAAGGATAAGCTCATACCTTGCTATTCATACGAGAAGGAACCTGACACAAGTCAGAAATTATGGGTCGGGTATTCTGCAAAAAAAAAATGCATGTTGCTTCAGCCATAGGAGAGGGGGGAAAAAAACTGACTGCAACCTGAAAAATCCCTTTCCTAACATGTTTTTCACACAGCAGCAGAGATCCAGAGATCCAGAGATCCAGAGTCTGTGCTGGTAACCAGAAAGAGGATGGGACTGGCAGAGGAGCATTTCTCCTCCAGCGTGTTCAGACATCTATCCATCAGTCTGAGCAGACTCAGAGCCTACACTGACTTTTAAGTTATAAACATTCACAGACATTCGGGATTTTATATGGGATTTTGTATAGTCCCTTCCAGCACTGCCAAGCTGGATGTGATTCTAGTGTCACTGCGTTTTCTGCAGCAGTCATTTTGCTACCATCTGTTAAGATAAACACTAGTAAGAGTTCCTTATTTTTTTTAGGCCACTTAAGTCAGTAAAGGCTTAAGCCTGCTACTGATTCCAGTGCACTTTGACCCTTGCCATCAGGCTGAAGACTTGGGTATACAGAATCACAGAGACCATTCAGCTAGAGAGGATGGGTAACATGCTCCCATGAGTAGCAACCACCTAAGTTGTTACAGGAATTTCAGTCCTGTTCCCAAATTCCTGCATGCTGTCTATCAAGATAGCCATGCTGGAACAGTCTTCCTTGGAGAAGAGTACATCAAGGTGGAAGGGGATGTGCTGCTCTCAACATCCATGATAAATAGGCTGAATGCAGCAGGAATTAATTATAGCTGGAGATTTAATCTAGATATTAAATGTTTAATCTAGATATTAAATATCTTATGTTAAAAATGCAGAAGTATTTTTAAAAATTTCATAAATTAAAGTCTGTAAAACGAGTTACATGTCATACATCTGTGGGGAATGTCTTAAGAAGTCAGAGCCTGGGCTGTATCTGAGGTTCCTTTGTTTTTCACAGACTAACAGTAATCTGAATTAATTCATGTTAATCAAGAACTGATAAACACATTGACTATTCACCATCAGATGTATGGCAGACAAAGGCTAATGTTATTAAATCCAGAGAATTTAAAGGATTTCCAATTTAATCCAAGAATCTTTAGCAAACAATTTTGTCTGTCTAGAAACATGTCTACAAAAGAGAATTCATGAGAGAAAGACGTTGCAGATGCAGGAAAGCAGACTACTGAAGACATCAGAGAATGTCAGACATGGAAATGTATCTCCTAGTGAGATAAGTTGCAGGTAAAGGCACAAGGTAGCAAAGAAAAAAGGCATGATGATCATAGAATCACAGAGACAATTAGGTTGGAAAATAATGTCAAGATCGAGTCTAACCTTTGACCTGGCACTGCTTGTCAACTAAGTCATAGCTAAGTGCCACATCCTGTCATTTCTTAAACACCTCCAGTGATGGTGACTCCATGACTTCTCTGGGACACCCTGACATCATTTGAATTTGTCTTCACCTGCCTGAACCTTTGTTTTAGCTTGTCTAGTTGGATCAGCAATTATCTGATAACCAGGTGGCTATTGCCCATTTTGTCCTTTTTTTTTTTTTGCTAAACCTCCATTTAATTTCTACTAGATTTTCATAATTATTTAAGGTAATGTATTGAGTTTGTGTGGCCAGGTTTTGGTAGCAGGGGTGCTATAGGAGTGGCTTCTGTGAGAAACTGGTAGAAGCTTCCCCCATGTCCAATGGAGCCAATGGCTCCAACATGAACCTGCCACAGCTGGCCAAGACTGATCCCATCAGTGATGGTGGTGGCACCTCTAGGATAACAGATTTAACAAAGGTGTAAAAGTGTACATGGGCAACTGCAGCTGGGAAAAGGAGTGAGTGTGTGAGAGCAGCACAGCAGGGTCAGGCACCAGGGTCAGAGAAGCAAGAGCAAGACGACACGCTCCGGGCAGCAGGGTAGAGATTCCCTTGCAGCCTGTGGTGCAGACCATGGTGGGCCAGATGTCCCAGCTCATGGAGGTTCATGGTGGAGCAGAGATTCCCCCTGCAGCCCAAGAAGGCGATGCACACTGGAGCAGTTTGTGAAGAACTGCAGTCTGTGAGATGGTCCCACATTGGAGAATTTTGTGGAGGACTCTCTCCCGTGGGAGGGGACCCATATTGGAGCAGGGAAAGTGTGAGAAGTCCTCCCTCTGAGGAAAAAGGAGAAGCAGAGACAATGTGTGGTGAGCTGACCACAGTTCCCATTCTCCAACCACCTGAAGTGCTTGACAGGAGGAGGCTGAGAAATCAAGAAGCAAAGTTCAACCCAAAGGGAAGGCAAAGTTGGGAAGAAGGTGTTTTAAAATTTGCTTTTATTTCTCATTATCCTGCTCTGATTTGATAGGTAATAAATTAATTTCCCTGAGTCAAGTCTGTTTCTCCATTATGGTAACAGGTATTATCTTCCCTCCCTGTCCTCATCTTGACCTACAAACCTTTTCTTTTATTTTCTTCCATCCAGTTGGTGAAGGATTGATAGAGTGTGTTGGTGGGAACCTGGTGTTCAGCTAGGTTTAATCCACTTGACCATAAGCAATCATATATTTTTATTTAGATAGTGTAACAAGTAACTATTCTTTGTAGAATTAAATATCTATAAACTTAAGATAATGATGCAGTGTAGAAGAATGCAGGCTTGCTTGATATGATAACAGAAGAGACATGGGAGATACTTGAGCTATTAATTTATCAGTGGTCAATTACTGATGATTAACCACAATTATTAAACTGACAGGTCAGGCAATTATATGGCCAAGATCTTCCCTCGGAGCCATGGTGGAGAGAAGCTGATCAGGTTAACTGGCCCTCTTAGAGCTACTCATCTCTTCCCCTGCACCACAGTCACCAGCAGAGTAAGAAAAGCACATATGCAATACACTCTAAGAGCCAGCATCACTCAAACTCAGATAACTCAGGTTAGTGCCTTAAGTCAGTGTGGGTCCAAGTATCATAAGAGAACTTTTGCAGAGCTCCCAGGCCACTTATTTGTGATGGCTTTCTTAGGAAAAAAATTGCTGTTTGGTCTCATTATTTTCCAGAGCAGCTGCCTCATTGGGAACTTCTCAGATGCTAGCTAGTCTCTCCATGAGGAAGGTTGGGCTTTGGAATCTTTTCCTCTGGTAGTGACAAATTTCTACTTTCATTTTTTTAACAAATCCTCTCACCTAAAAAGGAGGTAAGGTCTGTGTGTTCGCTAGAACAAGGAGAAACAGAATACTCATCATTAATTTACAGTCATCTGTTTATCTTCTGGGTTTTTCCACACATGAAATACATCCAACCCAAGAGCACCAAGGAGGAGCATATAACTGGAGACAACGGAGAATGAAAGTCAGCCCTAACCTTTCCTCCTGTGTCTTGGCCTTAAGTGGCACAACCTGAAAGTGTCTGGAAACACACAAAGCAGAGGGAAAGAAAGTTTTCACTACTCCAGTACATTCTGCCTGAGTAAAGACTGTGAGATGTGTCCTAACACTACTTAAATAAAATGCATTATCAATTTGATTTGAACCACCACTTTTGATACGGAATTCAGCAACTTTATGTGGTAGGCTTGAGCAGAGATAAAAAATTAATGTCTTAAATAATTTAGGCATCAGAGAGAGTCCCATGACCATAATATAAACATATTGATGTTGGCAAGAAAACATTTATTATTAATTTTACATAAGAGCTACAAAGTTCCAGGTGCATTTACTATTTCACACCAAACTTTGCAGACATGCATGGCTTAATGGTATTTAGAACTTACTTATTTGTATCAATTTACATTTATGTTGAGAAAAACAAAAAATAATAATGAAGAAGGAAGGTTGTTCTGAGTTTTCCAAGTATATTTGGACTGAATGAGTGTTCTTAATAAGTTTTCAGTGCTGCTGAAGTAAATGAGAAGGTGTTTACAAGAATACAAAAGATATTAACTAACCGTTTCTGGAATTGTCATGGCAATGCCCCAGATTTCCTATAAAATCCTGAATAGGTACTGACTAAAATGTTATCTTCATGTGTTTGTCTTCTTTACCTAGAATGATGAACCATAGAATATTATTCCATACAGAATATATATGTATGTGTGTGTATATATGTATTTGTATGTGTGTGGAGACATATATATATACATATACAGTAAATACACATCTGCATGAATGTTATGTCGCTATATTTATGTTCTTTTTTTCAGGGTATACAGGTTTTATGTGCAATAGGATAAATAAAAGTATGGCAAACACCAAATCTCCAGGAAAGAATTTACATATTTTTGTTACTGCTACTAATCACTTGGCAGAAGGTCATTCTTGCAGTTTCTTCATGGTATGCATCTTTGAGAGGACTCTCGTTTTCTGAATACTGCAACTTTAAATTAAGAAATCCCTTTACCTACCCTCATTTAAATTCAAGCACACTATTACAGTAAGTCACTGTGTTTGCTCACTTCATGGTCTGGGCCCAAATTTCCAAACAAAGATTTTCAAGCCAACATTTTAGACCCCTAAATTTGGACAGAAAAACAGCATGGTTACTATTTGTTTTTCTCATTCAGCATTTCCCTGTTGTAAAATACCAGTAATGGAGGCAGAGCAGACAGGCCAGTTGTGAGCCCCAGCTCTGGCAGCTGAGCAGAGAAGCACAGAGGAGGGTGTAGGGCCATTCCTAGGTGGCATCAAACTGCCAGGACTGGCTCCAGGAAGAGGAGCAGGATGAGACTGCAAGGAGCCACAGCTGGACCTCCTTGAACTCAGGTACTGCCTGAACGGTGCTGCCTTGCCGCCACAATCACTGAGGCTGCTGAGGCTCCAGCAGGAACCTGGAAGGGAAAGAGTGAGAGGCTTGACTGGAGCAGCCCTGAGCAGAGAACAGCTCAACAGCCCAGGAGAGCCGTTCATCCATATTATGTGGCTGGTGTATAATAAAACATAGCTCACATAGCATTTTTAGATCATCAGCTGCAGTATTAAAACAGGGCCCTTGCTGAGAAAATAAATACAAAAAACATGACTAGAGGAGATGGCACAATCATAGAGAGCTGAGTGCAAAATCAGAATTATCCCTTCTTTTTCTTCCTTTTTTTTTTTTTAACTAATATAATTAAAGACTTCCTCAGCATGGACACAAAGGGAGTATTTAATGTGAACTTTAAAAAAAATAAAGAGATTTAAAGGTTCAATATACCTCCAGGAAAAAAAAAAGGCAGTTAAAGATTTCCTAAAAAAATTAAACATCCACAAATGGCTGGTGAAACTCCATCAAGCAGCTGGAGCTTGTTAATAGTCACACTCTCCTGTGACCTGAGATGCAGGAATCTAACCATGAATTTTTTACAGATATCCTTTAAAATAAGTGCTGGCTGATATCACTGTGGCCCACTGGACTAAAACTTTCTGAAGACATTGTGGCACCTAGAGAAAATCAATTCTCCTGACATATAGGCTTCAGAAAAACACCTTTTTTCCATTTCTTTTTCTTAAAAAAAAAAAAGGAAAAGAAAAAAGAAACACTTAATCAGTAGCAGTGACTCAGTATTAAAAAACAACAGTACTCTTTTCCCTCTGCTCTGCACATATGGCTCCTCTGAGAGACCAGAGTTAATGAATAATAATAGTGGTTTCTTCACCAGCCATTGCTAACACTGATATTATGTGAAAAAGACTAAATACAAGAGAGTGGTTTTCTACAAATACAGACCCAAAACACCTTCTGGATTTAAAAAAGTCAGAATTTGGCAAGGTATTGCAAAACAGATCCTAAAAGTCTCTCTCTTAATTACAGCCGCAAACAGATATCCAGAAGAAAAAATGCTGAGAGCCATGCTTCCAGGCAATTAAATCAAAATCCATACTCAGATTTTCATCACGTATTACTGGGAAGAACCGAATGTTGCATTAAACTAAGGGTTCCTCTAAATGCTAATGCTCATAATTCAGGGATGTGCGGGAATAGAAGCCATACTTTCCTGCAGGATTATGTTCCAATGCAGTTGGAATGAAGGCCATACTGTGGACCATCGTGTGACCTGTCTAATCTTCCTGTACAGCTCCGCACTTCGTTCCCTACAAAGGATGACATTTCAAGAACACTGACGAATTAACATCAGATGGGGCTCTAGCAGCTTTCTTGCAGTGGCAGTATGCATTTAGTACAGCTTCTTGAATAAGATGGAGGATACCACCAGCCCCATGAGACCACCTGGATTCTGGATTAAAGCATATTCACCTTGAGGGGCAGGTGTAGTGAACACAAAACTCTTTGTAGTGGCCACCACACCAGCCCCTGTGGTGATGTCAGCACAAGGGTTGAAGACTCTGGGCCTAGGCTGAAGAGTCCATGCTGAGAAAAGTGATTGGGTGGTCTTTAATAAGTCTTTGCTAAAGTAAATTCAGGAGTGGGACCTTGTTTTCAAAACCTCCCAAAATATATTAAAACATGGGGTGCAGCAACATGTAAATTTGCTGCCTGAGTCATTACCTACTTGCTGGATGCAAGTTCAGATTCTCATCATTCACCTTCAAAACAGCACAGAATCAATGTGCTGTGCTAGCCAGGACACTGGAATAACCAAGTCCTTTTATACATTTAACCATGGTAGGGAAGGAGATTTTATCCCCATAGCTTTGCTCCTTTATTAAAGAGATCTGGTGGAAGGAGTTGTAGCTTTATGCATTTCTTCTCCCACATTTTGTTGTGCCTTGGTCTTGGAGTTTGTACAAGACCCAGCAAGTATTAAAGCCTAAGCACAGCTGTAATAATAGAGCCTTTGGGAAAGGAGGCAGTTCCATGGCTGCTGGTGTTGAAATACTCACCCTGAGATCTGTCTCACTAGCTCTGCTCACCAGCATCCTTAGTATTTGAAAGCTTACTATAACACTGTGCCTATGTAAAAGAAGTCAGGCTCTGATCTGGACACACATCAGCTTCCCAGAAGCCACAGCCATGGCTTAACTGTCAGTCGTCTCAAAAAGCCAAGGGCTGAAAAGATACGAAAACCAATTCTGCTGGGCCCTGCAACAGGTCATTCAAGGTCAAATCAGGGTGGTAATGTGAGGAAATGCACTTTGCTGGAGCTCATCCCGTGCCCATTCTGCAAGGAAAACTATGGTCTTTAGGGTTGTCACTTTCCTTCACAACCACTAAATTCAGACAAACATTTTTTAAAAAAACAATCTCAGAAAAAGTTAAAATAACAAGCTCTAAATAGGGAAAGGTGTTAAATTATGTGTGGCCTCATTCTTGTGCTCCCCCGACAAACAAAATGTGGCCAAAAGAGAATTACGCACTATGAAGTTCTTAAACTTCCCTTGGACTCTGTACTTCAGATTCCTGATGAAGGAGTTGTTAGTGTGGATGTGTCGGCATGCTGTATGATATAAGCCATGAGGAGAAGGCAGAAGAGGGATTCTCTTCTCTATACATGCACACACACACACACACATAAACACGTGTGTACACACACTGACATTGGAATGAATGAGCCCATTCATAGTAAACACACGTTCTATTGGTTTATTAGGCTTGGAACCGAGTCGCACCATCTCAACCTGCCAGACTTAAGTTGTACATAGCAGAAAAATGTCTCACTTGCAATACCTGTCAGTCTATTCATATTAACACAAGTCTTACGATTTCTACTGTCCATATCCCAAATCCTGAAGGCCTTTTGCAGCCCTGAAGTGGGTGGGAGGATCTGGGCAGAAGGACTGAGGTACCACAGTCACTGGGACTCACCACCTCCTTAGGAGGCAGGCAGTGCTTCCCGCAGGAATGACTGCCAGTAGGAGGAGGGACATTCTCTGAGGTTCCACTTTCAGATACTTCTCAGAATCCCTCTCTCTGGGTGGGTTGGCATCTCCTCTGGCAGCAAGAGCAAATGGCCTATCTCCCACAGGGTCTGGGCTGATCATAGGTGGAGGGCAAGTTGCCTCTAGGCTGTCTTCTGGCCCTCAGTAGCTCTTCTCTCTGTGGTCTTCAGTGCTACTCGGCACCAGAGGTGCTGGGAATAATCCTCTGTCTGCATCCAGCTGTCTGTGTGCTGCAACAAGAGCCTCACAGTGCCCTGCCAAGCTGCTGAGCCTTTGAAGGCACAGCCCCAAATACCACACGTTCCATTCCAAGGCAGAATGTAACGACAGCTATAATTAAAACCGTTATTAATGCAAACACATGAAGTCATAATAATAACTAAACTGTCCAACAGTGTCTGAGGTGGTGTCTCACTTCCTCTGGGAGATCAGACCTGTTCCAGTCAGAAGACAGGACATCTGCTTCACCTGGCTAGTTCATAGCCTGGAGACCTATTGTCTAAACACACCGCATTTGTTTCCTGCCTTACACACCATTTTTCACCCATCTTCTGGACAGAAGTTTACTGGGACTAGCAGATAGCTGGTGCAGTTACTTTACACTGGCTGGACATCAGGTGCTCCCCGAAACCATTCTGTGCCCTCCTTGGATGCACAGGGGAGAGAAAATATAACAAAAGGCTCATGGCTACAGGTAACAGGGAGGGAGAGATCACTCATCTGTGAAACAGGCTTGACTTCGGGAAATTTTTTTCCTGTATTATTAATTAAATCAGAGTAGGATAATGAGAAAATAAATACTAAATCTTAAAACACCCTCCCCATAACCCTCCCTTCTTTCTGGGCTCAGCTTCACTTGCAATTTTCTCTGTCCTCCTCAGGGGGAGGACTCACCACACTCTTGATCTGTTCTAGCGTGGGGTTTCTCCCGCAGGAGACTGTCCTCCATAGACTTCTCGGAGTGAATCTTTCCCATGAACTGCAGTTCTTTGTGACCTTCTCCAGCATGGATTCCTCCCACATCATGCAATCCTTCAGGAACTGCCCCAGACTGTGTCCCCTATGGCATCACAGCAGCAAACCTGCTCCACTGCAGGCTCCTCTCTTTATGGGTCCAGTGGTCCTGTTAGGACCCTGCTCCGTCACAGGCTTCCCATGGGGTCACAGCCACCTTCAGACATCCACCTGCTCTAGAGTGGGACCCTCCAGGCTGCAGGGGCACAGCTGCCTCACCATGGTCTTCACCACAGGCTGTGGGGGAATCTCTGCCCTCCTGCCTGGAGTGCCTCTTTCCCCTCCTGCATCACTGCCCGTGCTACCTGCAGAGTTGTCTCTTTCACATAATTTCACTCCTCTCTCCTGAGGAGTTGCTGCTGTACAGTTTTCCCACCTTGTGAAATCTGTTATCCCAGAGGTGCCACCACCATCACTGACGGGGTTGGCCAGTGGCAGGTTCAGTGGAGCCAGCTGGCATTGGCTCTACTGGACATGGGAAAAGCTTCTACCAGTTTCTTACAGAAGCCACCCCATAGTACCTCTGCTACCAGCAATTTTAATTGTAAGTACATAGTTCATAGTGTTCTGTTTTGTACTTTTTCCCCTTAATCTCTGTAAATAACTTATGCATACTTTGCTCCAGCCAGTTTTTTCTCTGTACCATTAGTATAACACTTTCCTACACCTTGATCTTTAGTTCTGGCATATGCAGCAGAACTTAAGAGCTTCTTCCTTTAAGTTCAAATTAACTCTCCTCTTTCTGCTCCATTTTTTTTTTCCTTAAAGAACCCCTATCAACCTCTGAGACTACTTTTCACATACTCTTTAATAACTTAATAGTATAGTTCCTGAAACAGGATTTCATGCAGTGGTAGTAGCTCCCCTTGCACTGATAAGAGTAATGAGGGATATGCTCGTTTTGCCACTATAATTTCAATCTTTGTCACTTTGTGTAGAATCTCATCCTAAGTAGTCAGTATGAAACTCAAGGTCCTTAGCTCATCTCGGAACACAAAATTTCTTTTTATTTACAAAATATACTAATGTTGAACTTCAAATAATTGGAAGAGGGAGTCTCCAAATCTTTTCCAGATTCAGGTTCAATTTACAAATCATCCATTTGTAGTTGAAAAAAAATAAAAGTAAGCTGTGAATTCTCTGGAGTGTTCACAAGGTCATTTTCAGTAACAGCCATAAGTGGTTTGCAGTCGATTTCAGCTAATAAAATAGTAATAGCTAAGGCCTCCCACAACTAAGACATGAAGTCTTTTACAACCATGCCAAAGCCTCTTTTTCTATCTGAGCTTATTAACTCTCATTTCCTGTTAGCATCTACTATTCATAAACCACTGGTCTCTAGCTGTGACCACTCTCCTGCAAGAAGATTGCGTTGAAATCCCAAAATACTTCTTTGAAACACCTGTGGACAATGTAGTTTTGGGCATACCATCCTCCCAAATTAATTCCTTTTACTTCTTAGACTTTTTATTAAGGTCAGGCAATGTCATTGTATAGGAGCATTCTCTATTTATTTATTCAGGCAGCAGTATAAGGCACAATTGTTCTAATGTAATCCATCATTCCCAGAAATCTACTGTTTCTTTGTCAACTGCAGTGGTTTCACTGTTACCTATATGTCTTGCCAAATAACCTTCTTTCTCAGGTGTGTTATTTATGTTACAGAAAATTTACATTTTGCTGGCATCACACTAACCCGGCAGCTTTGGTTCTGTTCCAGGATGCTCAGAGCTTCCAGTTATTCTCTTCCAATGTTTCAGTTTCTTTTAGTGTTTTTCCCATATTAAAATATCTTCTGTGGTGCCTCAATTTCTTCTGTGCTATCAAAACTCTTTATTTTTGTTATACAAATGGAATGCTGAGCACAACATAAATGGAAGTCTGAAGAAATGGGTTTTCTCAACAAGACATGGAAAACTCATAAAACATGTGCTGTGTTTTTCCGAAGACTTTCCCTGGAATCCTGCTGATACATCCTGCATATAAAAAAATCTGGTATTAGACAACCAGAAAATTATCCCCTAAAAACTACTATGACTTTTTTTCTTTTATTTGTATTTATTCAGTTCCTCTGATCTATCCAGACAGAAAACATTCTGTCCCTGTTTTTCTCTCTAGAGAAAAACTTTATTAGAGAATAAAGAGTGTACCCACAGCTCACTCTCCTAACCATTTTATGATTGTTAGGGTATAAAACTCACCCATATCTTTTTTTTTTTTCTTATGTCTTCCTTCAGAGGAATAGAATTTGAATAGGAAGAGGGGCTGGAGGAAGTCTGACTCTCTCCTCTGATGTGTTCTCTTCTCAAATGCAGCTTGTTCCCTAGCTGGTGACCTCTGATGCTTCCTCAGGTGTACTGTCCTCCTGTCCTCTCCCATCAGCACATTGTCCTGATGAGAACAAAGATTCGACACATTATTTTTTCTATAATGAATGCTCTTCTCCATAAAGTTAATACAGACTATATCTGTCCACTTTATTTACCCTCATGTTAACTTTAGTTGCTATTATCTTACCCCTGTAACCTCCCCTGACTCTCCATTATCTGCTTTTTGTCAGGAGGATAACATTATTTCAATCAACACACCATCATGTGCACCAGTATCCAATTTAAAATGAATAAATGTCTTACTTGCTTTCAGGGTGATAGTCCATTCATCTTCTGATGAATTGCTCTTATGAAGAATCCCCGAGAGCAAACGGTGCTGTCATTGATCTCCTGTATGCTGCTTCTTACACGCTATTTCACAGTGATGTAATCTAGTGCAGACCTTCTTCCAGATTATGGCCTGTGCTCTTTTCCACAGAACCTGCAGGCCCAGATGCTGCTCTCGTAGGACTCCAATTATAGCTTCATCAAGCATCTTTCTTTGCTCTGTTTTGGATTCTCAATTATGTCCTCTCCTTTTTTCTGAAGTGGGCACCTGGTTAGTTTGACAAACTCTAAGTACTTTGTCAAGAGTTATTTCATGATGTTCTGATGATTTGTTCCAGATCCACTCACAATCCCCTTTGTAATCAGGCTCTTGCTTCATTAAATTGTAAAATTTTCTCTTTTCTCTCACAGGCTTTCACCTGTGAGTTTTACCTTCTTTTTTTTTAATACAGCCTTCTTTAAAATAATTTTTTTTTTAATTAAATAAAAAGTATTTCAGGGTAAAATAGCCCTGAACACTTTCACGGTTAATTCTGACTGCCTAAGTAACTGGAAACCAAAGGAACCTCTCAGAACTCCTATACAACCTATTGTATGAGAGCTATTACCCTTTAACTGCCTTCCCTTTTGTAAGCAGATAAAGAGTATGGGGTCATTCACATCTTCTGCTACCCCCCACTCTTCCAAAGTTTTCTCTGCAGTGAAATTCTTCATTGCCTCATTATTCCACTAGAGATGCTTTCTTCCTTTGTTTTTATTTTCAGCATCATCAGTTACCTCCTGGTGATTAATTTGTGTACAAGAAACTGACCTGGTATCTTTCCCGTTTCCCATTGCTGTTGACAGCTGCATCTCTTCCAAGGTTCTCTACAGACTGATCGTCTGGGACCAGGAGCCTTTACACGCCCTGTGGCTTTCCAGTGCAGTGGTTCACAAGTGCCACACTGACAAGGCTGACACCTTGAAGGAGTTTCTAAGGCACCGAGGTTGCTTTCCTGCCTCAGGGGATTACAGTGCCTGAAGCCATATTAACTGCTGAACAGATTTCTCCCTCAGATACTACGGTTTCTCACAGCCGCTGGATTTGTCTTCCATCCAAACCTCACAGAATAAGTTTCCCAAGTGGGGAAACATTCCTCCTTCTTGAAGGTCAGTTTTCCTACAGTGAAAGACATTTCTCTTCTTCTTTCTAAGCCCTCAGAAGAACTAGAGCTAGCCAATTCCTCTCGTCATTTCCTAGGTGTGCAAGCCACATTGCGCCAGTTTTGTAAATCTAACAGTTCATGGAAGGAGTGGATCTGTTACATGTGCAGGGTGCAGGTGGTCTGCACACATCCAGTAAACCTGCTGCTCTCAACATGCACAGGACTTATAACATCTGGTCCAAGATCAGTGGTGCAGTAATAAATAAGAAAGACAAATAAACTCACACCTTTGGTATAAAAGAGAAGCAGGCAAACACCATAACAGATACCTCAAAGTGGGAAAATATCACTTCCCTCTGCTTGTCTTTGACTACATCTTTATCATACACTCCATGGAAATCCCAGGCTTGCTGCTTCTAAGACTTTCTCACCCTTGTTCAGGATGACAGATTTCTGAACATGATGAGCAAGGCTGAAACTGCATCTAGGTCTAAGCAGGTTGTCAAACATCTGAAAATCCATTATATATAAAAGCAGTCTTCAAATTCCATGTGGTTAGAATTGCCAAAAGACAGAAGGGCATCATCTGGAAAACTTAACACAATATAGTTTTAAGCAGAGCCAGGAGAAAGTTTTAAAAAAAAAAAAGGCAAATTACTCAAAGTTACCTCTTATCTTGCTTTTTATTTCTGAAAGAGTTTGAATGTGTTGTATACCTCAGTGATATGCAGGTAAAAATGAAAGATCCATATGAACATCATACATAGGCTTATCTGCAAATTTATGAAAGTTCTCAGGCTGCTACAAGAGCTGGAACAGTGAGTAGAGCTGCAAATTTTTGTCTTTTTTGTCTCCCCTCCCAACCACATAAATAAAGCCGTGTCTATATAATTACTGAGAAAGATGCATCTTCAGCCTATGAGCTCCTGCCAAGAGGAAGGTTGTACTCAGATTTTAAGGCACTTAACAAGCCAAAGCTGAATTTGGATGACAATAACACCTCTATGAAAGACCCAACAAATTCATACCACCATAATCACTTTCTCCAGGTTCTCTTGACACCTGATTATGACTAAAATCTTTACTATCAATCAGAAACATACTCCAGGACAGTGCAATAATTTATACAAAAATTTTAATCTTATGTATTCACGACTCAAATGCTTCATTAAGAGCTGCTACTACAGCTTTGTTCTCCCCACTGTAAATTCAGTAGGATTTACACATAAGGGCTAGTCTCTCATCTGTTTATGGAATATTCACTTCTTTCAGGGGAATAAACTATCTGACTTAGCCAAATTTTCTTTCTCCAAATTCCATGTTCTCATAATCCCTGCAGAGCTACAGGTTCCAAGAGAAGTGCTGCTATTATGGACCAATGAGAGGCCATCCTTCACTCAGATTCAGGACTCTGGAAGCACTTTTCTTAATCCAAAACAAGAAGTCAGATCAAATTTTTCCTCCCAACCCTGAGTAAATCTATCACTTTAAACCCTCACAGCTTAAAAGTATTAAAATTTTGAATTTGGCAATGTTCTCCTGAGTGAGTGAGAGAGCTGACTATTTCGAGTTGGAACTGCATACACGATTGTGTCCTTAACAAAACCGAAAGAGAGTGTTTTTATTGACATCATTCAAGGTACACTGTGGTTATGCTGGCTGAAGATATAGCCATATATTTAATACCATTTCAAGCTATAAAAATTTGCTCACCTTTTTTTTTTTTTACTAAACTTGAAAAATTTACTGGCTGGTCACACGTGCACAATTGCAAAATGACTAAATGAGTCTTCCAAATGTCAGTATTATTTCCAAAACATATTTGTCATTAAACTGAGATGGCACGTGATCATTTTTACTGCCAATGGACCATTTTAGAGACTGAGTGAAAACAGGATTACTACAGAGATTTTTCTCATCTACTATAAGCAGTTTAAATACCAGGATAATTTGTATTCCTTCTTAAATATCAAAAAACTCTGAGAAGTCCTCAGCTAAAGGTTAGAGACACCTAAAAGGAAGTTCAGACCTTTGTCAACTGCTTTCACTATGAAATATTTCTCAGAGTTTGGCATTAGAAGAAGTTTTTAAACTTTTAGACATCATGTTACATGGTATGGAAACCCTGTATATGATCTGTGGGGGGAAAGGGAAGCACAGTCCTACCAATCCTACTATTACCATTCTAATTCCTAATTCCAGAAGAGAATGACACTTTAGGAATTATCAAGAAAAAAACAAAGAAACAAAAAAAAAACCTGATATGATCCTTCCTTTTCCATAATGCAATATCTTTAACAAGACGGTTTTGGGGTTCAATCTCAAAATGCATAGAAGTTGCAAATTATTCCTGACTGTCAAAGCTGGTAATTGTAATATATAGGAAACACTGACTAATTAAAAGTCCTGTGACCAACCTCATATACAGAGGTAACTGCCTGTGCAGCACAGACCTTGGCTCATTCAACAATTCCCTCTGAGATGAACCTCTGGATTCATGGGGCTGGTTTTGATAAATTCCAAACTTTTTCTCTACCCTTTCTGGTGTTCTTACAGGAAACAAAATACCATGCCTCCCTGTAGGTTTTATTCAAGAAAGGATTTAAAGGATTGAGAGTTCCTAAGAAATTTCTGATTAAATACAATAGATTTAGAGGTCTATGACATTGAAGCTTCATTTGGCCATCCATCAACATTTCATAACCCTAAGCACATTATCGTGACCAGCAATGTGAAATGTGAATGAACTAGAACACTGACAAGGTTGAGCCCCAAGAGACAGAGGAAAAGAAGAGGTGGTGGGAAAAGAGCTTGCTGAAAGGAGATCGAAAAGAAGAAATAGAATTACACTTTCTAATGTTGGCAAATAAGATAAATGGGCATCAGCATTGCAAGTTTTACTGTCTTTGAGGTTTGAAAAGCAGAATTTCTACCAGGAGGGAAGAACTGAGTCTCTTGTTTTTAAATAATCATATGTTAAAATCCAAAATACATGATATAATAAGGGAAGTTAAATGGTCTTCCAGTACTGAAACTATGTCTGAAAAATTACTTACATCTCTGTTCTATCCTTAAGGTAGTATTTCTGAACATCATGATCATAAGTGGCAGCTCCAGGAAGGGAAGTAAAGTTAGTTCTAATGAGGCTGAGGCCATAGGCCATGCCATGGGTGCCAGAGAGAGAGAATCACATGGCAAACCTGAGGAAAACAGGTAGATTTTTTCTTCCATTGACTAAATTGTCTCTTCTTAAGTCATGTCATATCTATACTCCAGTCAGTAAATAACTAAAATCCAGCTCTAAGGCAGGGTGCAAGGCAATGGGTTTTGTTAATAAATATGTGAATGGTCTGCAGCTGGCAATCTGACCTGGAAAAAGAGACTTCAGTAGCTTCTTCAATCCACAGGGGCTTCAGAAATTTGCAGCTGAGCCTTGGTTTATTAAAAATATACCCAGCTCAATAGTCTTGTTAGACAATTCATTCAGTTTGCTCACTCCCATTCCTTTATAAGTGAACAGGGAATGGTCTTCAGACAACAAGATGGTTAAAAACAATAGGCTTTTTTTTCTTTTATCATGGAATTCTGCCCTCACTCACCTGCTTTCCTGGATTGCTCTGAAGCTTGTAAGGCTTTTCCTGAGCCATATATGAATTTAGCAGAGTCTTAGCCAGCCCAACACTTCTGGGAAGCATCAGCCCTTGTGTAGTAAAGATAATATTACAAGCAGTGACAATTCCAGTTCTCCAATAGAGTGGATCCCATTGTGATGGGAGGCAGGATGCAGCCTGTGGTCTTCTCTGCCGCTAGGAGAAGCTACTTGGCTCATCTGACCAGTGGAGTAAAGCAATATTGGTTTAGGACATATGGAAAAAACTAAAGGCAGGAAAAGTATGATTTAATAAAAAGTGATTTCTAGAGTGCCCACTACAGATGCACTCAGCTGTACTGCATAAAATGTAAGGAAAGATTCCAGATTTTTGTGCTTTATTTGGTTTTAGGTGTTTTCTCAGCCTGCTGGATTTGTCAGTTCAGGTTTCTGTTGCTTTAGAGATTCAAAATTGTGCTTAATTTTTTTTCTTTCTTATATTAATTCCTACAAATGCAAAAAAACCCTTTTTTTTGTAACAGCTTTCTTTCTACAGCAAATATTTTGTTGTGTTCATCAGGAGTATGATAGACACTTCATTACTAGCCTCATCAGCTTGAGGAGGTGGGATTTTCCCCATCAGAGGTTAACATCTACTAATATTTAAGATTCAAGACTTGTGTTCTACAGAAACAAGTTTGGCATTGATGTCATTTCCAGGAATCAAATCATATTTTAGCCACATATATGTTAATCTGTTGATCTTGAGGCTTTATTTACAAAAATCAACGGTTTGTTTATGACTGTCAAGCATATGCTTTTCCTCAGAGGAGGCTGATGTGAAGAGTATGATGATCAGCCAATGTTTTATCAGTGTTCGACCATCATGCCCATCCGCCAGTGCAACACAGCAGGTTTCTGTAGCTGTGTCACCAACCACTCCCACTGTGGGCACACTGTGTTATCTCTGGTAAACATACATTTTGATAACCCTAGAAATTGCCTTATAGCTCTTATACATTTCCATATTGCCTGGCAGCACATGCTTAGTGGCCTGAAGCAGGTTGAGCATTTCATGTGCTCAATAATAGCATCATCTCAGGATGCTATTTTGTCTCTGTATCCCCACCTGTAATATGTGTTATATCTCCTACTGAAAAATATGGTTGCAATTAGTTTTAAATATTTGTGAAGCATTTTGAAGTTAAAAGGTTTGGAATAGCAGGCTTTTGCTCAAGTTTACCTTAAGCAAAATTGAGAGTGTGGAGAAGGTGTGTTTTGGCTCCAAGCAGCAAATAAAAATCACTACAGCAATTGTGAAGAGAAGCAAGCCATATAATGAAAAAACAGGTCTCTGAACACAGATTCAAGTAACAGCTGGAATTACATTTTCATGATATTTGGAACCACTTTAGTGCATTGAATGCGAATATTCATACTTTAAATAAGAGGGTTTTTTTTCAAAAACACTGACTAATATAAACATCCAAAGAATAAATTATAATCTGTATTCACAAGATAAGCTTTTTGCATCGTTTATTAAATATTCTACACCTTTTATAAACATCAGTTACAAAATCAGGAAGAATACCACTGAATGTCCTTGACTAACCCTATTTCATATGTCATAGTCAATGTGATCAAATTCCAGGAATTAGTCATGGCACAGTCACTCTGGAGTGGAGATTTTGATGAAAATTCAGATGCCTAAACTTAGCAGTTACCAACCAGGATGGCTACAAAAGAATGAGGTGTCAATCTAATCACTGGAGAGATCCGTGGCAAAATAGCTGCCATTTCTAATGCTCTGCTGTATCCTCCAAGGTGCCAGATATCATGCCAGAAGTTCCTTCATATGTTTTACATCAAAACTCACTTGGAGGTCTCAGGTACCATATAACATCTCCCATTGTAAGTGAGTCAGTCCCCAAGTATCTGCTCTAGACTCTGTAGAGTGAATGAATAGTGTGAGCGTTGGACTAACACAGGAATACACACTGTCAGCACCTCCATGGAGGCCAGGCTGTATCCCACTCCAAGGTGTAACCAACCTCTGGGGTTTAACTCTATTATTTACACAAACCAGCCTTCCCAAACTATGATTATTTGGCCTTTGTTAAAGAATTAATGGAATATTCGTACTAGCACAGTTCCAGCTAGTACAGTTCCACAAACCATCCCATTTATTTTAAAAATTGGATGTTTTAACCAATTCCTCTGAAGAATACTTTTGATATTGCTAGAGGAGCTGTGTGAGGCTGGGAGAGCACAGGGGACCCAGTAGGCAGTGCTGGGAACTGCTCTTCAGTGTCTTCCTCTGGAAGAAATGGCTCTCCTCCAGAGGAAAAGGAGGTTCTGTTATTCCTGCCAATTTCAATGAGAAAGGGTCCTTTCTGTAATCACAGGAGAGGGGAAAAAAGAGCTCCCAGCTGTATAGCAAGAAAAGGAACCTCCTTCCTTTGAAACTTCCAACAGGGAGGCAGATCATAGCATAGGTCGAGTTAAAAACCAGAATGAAAGCTTTTTGTGATATGACACTGTCTCCTAACTGCTGTCACAGATACTGCTAGTACAAGGCAGAGAGAGTTAATTTTGTATCCTTTTGGAAAATCTTTATAAATTTCTCTTGTAATAAAGATCTGTTTTAGGTAAGGGGAGGTCAGCTTTAGTGTTCTGTGCAATATGCACCTAACAAGTTCTTTAAGAGGTATTGCTATGCTAGCACTGTGTCACTGGCTCCAGGACAGCAGGACAAAGTTTTGGAAAGAAAGCACAAGAAACCTGCCCCTCCAGCACCCAGTCCCACCCAGCAGTGAATCATGACACTCATCTCCTGCTATACTGCATAAAGATACCCTATTTTGGACTAAATGTGCTTGTTAGATGTCCAGTGATACCTGAAAGTGACCGTAACTGATGAGCAGAACTTCCCCACGAGCAGAAAAGAAGTGTGGGATCAGGAGTGAGAAAAATCAATGGAAAGTACTGATTTCAATCCAAACTTGTGCTCACTGGACCCCAGTGGTCATAGTACTCAGGCAAACAGGAAAACCTGGAGAAAAACTGTCAGAAAGAAAGATCACAGGCACTCGTTGTGCAAGGAGAGGTGATGACTTTTGCCCCTCAGGTAACTTTTTGTAGACACACAAACACCCCAGAGCATGGCACTGAAGTACTCTTCTACCCACAATGAAACCTTGGGTCTTATCTCCACTGTAACACACTCTTTCCTCTAAAAGTCACAAATGCTATATTTTGCAATGGGTCTCAGGGAATGTCAAAAGATGTGAAAATACTTGTGCGGACAGATAGCTGCTAAGTGAGTACTTGGCTGAAGAGACTCTAGAGTGAGACCTAATCAAGGAAGTGTTATAAGAAAAAATATTTGTTAAATTTGATTGATATGTCATAATATGGTTAATTACAACAACAAAGTAAGATCACCCTTTATTTCTACCTCATCTGTTTTGGGAGAGACATTGTTAGGACAAGCATTAGACCTACGGTAACTCTTAGCCTATCACACATTTTAGTAGGATGTCAGAAATCTCCAAGAGCAACAGCATTGCACAGGAGCTGCTGATAGCTCCTCAAATGCATAGATTATTCTATTTTTGATGATATGCGTATGTCAATCTCAGAGCAAAATTGAGCCCTTAGGGCAAAATTCTTCTCTCAGATCTACACATCAATGGGAGTTCCCCTCATTCAGGAAGAACAGACTATGGGAAGCGAGAGCTGCTGTGTTGGTCAGGATAGAAAATTTTGTCTGTAGTGTTTATTTTTGAAATAGTAAATTTAAAATAGAAATGTAATTTTCTGTAATAGAAAAACATTTGGAAAAAATCTGGATCTGGCCTACCAGTACCACAGAAAAACATACCACATCCACAAACAAACAAATATTTAGCTCAAGGGGTTGGAGTGAAAGAGAAGGTAAAATTATATGTTTAGAAAAACTGAATATATCAAATTCTTCCTCTAAATGGTGAATTTCTTCAGAATGAAAACACTCTTTATTATGACAGACTCACTGGGGACAAGGTGCTTGAAGATCTCTGTAATCCTTCACAAGGTGAGAAATCATATTCCTAGTGCCTTCAGGCCTTTACAGGCTGTCTGGGCACATATGTAAAGAAGAAGAGCCTCATTCTACCACACTCACCATGAAGCACGCCCAGCATATAAAATGGAATTCCTTTGTCCAGACGGGTTGATGAAGAAGAAGGATCACTAATCTAGAGCAGCTACTCAGGAGCTCTGTGCCACCTTCCCAGTCCTCTACAGGCCAACTGTGTATGTAAATTTTTGGTTAAATATACCAAAATGTTTACATATACAAAGAAAGCAGCCTGTCAAGGATTTAGTTTTGGAATTACTGCCAAAATGTGTGTCTGAGCCAGGTCTATGTTCACTTTACACGTGCCTATCTTTGCATGTTTCTTTAATGATAAAATTAATCCCTTCACAGTGAAATGGCACAGAACCTATACACCCTTTGAATTCCTAATTCTCTCTGGTTTCTAATTGGAAAACAAATAGCTATTAAAATAATGTTTAAAAGAGTTAGGGTATATATCCTATAGTGACTCCCTGAACTGATATGAATTTCACCTAAAAATTCCAGGCAGCTGGTGTCAGGTTTTAATGCCGGTGGTCTAATTTAGTCTTTCTCTCCCACTCTGCTATTTCATCTCTTTCAACATTTTCCTGCTTGAAAACTTCACTACTCATTAGTCACTATTGAGATCATTAGCATGCAGCCTTGGCTATCCACAACTACTATAAACAAAGATATAAAGTGCTTTCTCATGTTTCTTGCTGCGGTTTTGGAAGCAGTGTACATTGCAAGAGGGTAAAGGGACTTACAGCTTCAGACAGATACAGTACAAGCGAAACAGCAGCCAGGGACAACACTTAAGGCTTTGGAAAGATGTCACTATTTTGAATTATTAACAAGAAACAATATAAATTAGTAACTCCACTAATGTGCCTGTAGGAACCACGTACCCCTACCACAAATGTTTATGAATTAGGTAAGCTTTTAAGTACTAGTTAAATAAATACTCAGCTGTAACCCATTCTGCCTGTGGATATGTAGCTAGAAATCTTTCTTATCCTGCTAGAGACACCATGGATATAAAATGGTAACAAGGACAGCTATAAAAAGTTTGTATTCTATTTCCAGTTGAGAAATGTCAAACTTTATTTTTGTTAGTGTTTCTCTGGAAAATATTTCTCAGGCAGTTTTTTAACCATAACCTGAGAAGAATATTTAATTGCAGGAATAACCACCGTTGAGTATCAAAATTAACTTAATACTCATTAGTTTGACTGTGGCAGTACTTCTTAACTTGACTTGTAAAATTTGTTCAATGAATTATTGAAAAGCCATTATTGAAATAACCTCGTCTTTTCTAACATGGCTGCTTGTATTTCCCCATTGAAACACAGTATGCATCCGTTGCCATAGATACCATTATATTCTGAAATAAACACTACCTTTTTCCTCATTCCTACATCCACATACAAAAAAGCTAAACTATGACACCTTTTCCAATCATATGAATTTAAATAATAATCTTATTTAAAGATAAGATTGAATAATAATATTTAAATAATAATCTTACTAAGGATAAAAACCTATCTTACCTCAACATGCAGACATTTAAGTGACATGAAAGATGGCAATTCTCAAAGTTTATTAAACACAACACAGCATGCACATATACAGTCTTTAAAGGAGTGACTTTTTGGGACTCTTGTCATTGTGTAAAATATGAGAAGGAGTTGTTTCACTAAAAAGATTTGGGGGGGACAGGGAAAGATTTATATGTAAAGCAAGTTTCCCACAGTGTGCTTCTTGTACTTCTTGTGTTCTAATCCTGTGGTCTCTGAACACTTGGAAAGGAACCTTCTATTCCATGGCTGGCTTGAATGTGGAGTAATTTCATTTGATTAATTGGGCAATCCTTTTTAGCCTTGTTCTCCTGCAGCACAGAGAGTTTGGGTAATTTTCAAAAGTCTTGTGTACGATTTCCAAAAATAGCACTCAGTTCAAGGAATTTAGAAAACTGTTCACAGGGACAAATCCTGTCATGTCTATGTTACAGTAGTCTCATGCACCAGTTCTGAAGGAAAGACACTGTTGCAAAGAAAATATCTCATACTTCTAGCAGTAGGGAGGAAACTAAATTTCTAGAGATTGCTTCTCTGTCAACTATTATACATGCAAAGTGGGTAAAAAAAATTACAAAATAAAATAACACGACAGAAAATAAAATACAAGTGTCCATACATCTGAGTAGAAAAAGCATCATACAAGTTTCATCCTAGTCCACTCCTGACTGTGATCAGGCAGGTATGCAAAGATAACAAATGCCTATGACTGAGACCGAAAAAAAAAAAAGGCCTGGAATGTAGAGGATATAAATCAGCAGTTTTCCTGCATCTTTGGTAGAACCACACTGAAGTATGCAAGCAGCACTCAGCCTTTATAGTGTTGTAAAAGTTGTGTGGTTATTCTAAACATTTGTTCTGCTTTTTAAGACCCCTTCCTCAAAGTACAAGCAACAAAGAGCAAATGCCGTATCAATCCCAAGCACCAAAGCAGATATGTGCCTTAAGGAGCACCTCGAGGGACAAGGGATTAGAACTATCTTGAACTACTTTAGGAAGTAGGTCCCAAAGGGAATACCTTGACAGCAGCCATCTTTATACACTGGAAGGTTTTCAGGGTAATCATTCTTTACTGACCAATCAAAACATCAAGACCAACTTGGACTTTTATGTAGGTGAGTCTAGAGACACTCAAGGCTTTAAATACTGAAACCAGCTCATTCAATATCAACAGAAAACAAATAAATAGTCACTGTTGAGAACAGGATGGCCACCAGCAAGAGTCTCTAACATCTGAGTCAACATAAGATGTAACTCTACTTGCAATACTTTATGGTGTTCTATAGTAGTTTACAGATCCTAGCTAGCATTACTCTCCCTTCATGTAAGAATAAAGACACCTAAATCAAGGAGGTGTATCTTGCTAGGCCCTATAAACTTCATAGATTACAGCCCAAGGGAAAGACTGAGACTAGACTAGCTTGTGACCTGGCTGTGCTGTGGTGCATGATAACAGTGTGGCTGTTACTTTTTCAAAATTCAGTGTTGCTCTGTCAAGTGAGGGACCTCCATCACCATTTTTGAGGAAACTGTGAAAACTTATGCAATCTGGCTTCATCTTATTTGTAGGAGCACCAATACAGATTACAGTTACCAAACAAAATTAGATATAGAGCAAGTATCCATATAAAAGGAATTAAGCAACACCAAGTAACTCACTCTGTCATGCAGAGAGATCTTGATAGCCTGGAAAGGTTGGCCCATGCAAACCTGATAAACAAGGAAGAGGACAAGGTGCTGTGCCTGGGTTGGAGCTATTCCAACCCAATAATGGACGGTTGGAGAATGGATTGGGAGCAGCCCTGAGGAGAGGGACTTGAAAGATGTTCATTGGTAAGAAGCTCAACATTACATGATAGTTCTGTGAACAAGGAATACAGATAAATTAAAGGTATTATAAAAATCTGAGAGGAACTATCACTTGTCAAGAAGCGTAAAAGACACAGGCTCCAAGATAAAGTGAATGAGGCCCATAAAACGACATTTACAGTATCAGGCTGAGAATCTCCTTTTTCTCAGTTCTTGAGATGAATGTAAATTTGACAAAGAAGTAGTATTTACATATTTAAAGGAGATAAGTGATTTGAACTCAGCAGCATCTTCTCCCTTATTTTCCATTATTCTTGTTCATCAAAATTTCTCCAGATCTCACATTATCTTCTAGAATATAATTTATTCATGAAAATATTAGGCAAAAAAAAAATCTCTTCCCTCTTCCTCTCTGTGAATAAAATGCTGAATCGTTCTCAAAGAAAATATATTTGACACCATTCAAGGCCCAGACATGACTTGTTGTCAAATGCAACATTTCCAAATGGTCCATACCCAACACTTTAGCAATAAGGGTGAAGGGCCAAACAATGGCAAGGCGCTGATACATGAATCATGTGCCTCTCTGATAAGCAGAAGGGCTCCCATGAGCACAACATCCTAGCTCAAGCCCTGGCTCCCACAACTTCTCCAAGCTGGACTTCCAAAGGCATGGACATCTATCTACAGCAGCAAACATGTCTGCCCAGCCTAGCCAACAAAAGCTATGCACCCCTGTAAAAGTGCAAGCCTCAAATGCTAAAGAAAATGTACCAGGGTCCCAGAAATAAACATTCCCTGAAAATCAGACTCTATCCTAATTCTACCACACTGAGAAATGGTTCAATACTTTATGAACACTACAACCTTCCTTTCATAGTGAAGACAGTAACTAAAGGAGGAGCAATAGCAATTTCTCTATTAATAGTGGCTGGCATCTCCTATAAACTTTTTGTCATGAACAATAGTCCTAAGGCTCAGATATACAGAAAAGTTCATCCACAACCCCATACATGTTAATAGTCTTTGGCAAACATGATCTAAAATAATTTCAATTAGCCCTCAAAGAGAGCCCTTATTTGTCAACCAGTGATAAAACATTTGTTCATTTCACACTCTAATGCTAGGTTAGAGCTTGCACATCTTATTAAACCACTTCAGATTGGTTCAGCTTCTGCATTTCCCAGATATTCCCCTTGCTTTGAGCTAGTTTAGCTGCTTCTTGCAGCCTAGAGTTTTCTACATCCTGAACATATATATATTCAGCACCAGATCTTTAGACCATCAAGTGATGATGCAGAACATTTCACGATATATGGGTAACACTGGGATACATCTGGATGTGCTGAAAATGAAAGGGGACTGGGACAATTTTCCCAAGTAAAAATACAAATTTGTCTAAGGTGAATGCAGTTTGTTGGCCACAATTATTACCTGTGAGCCTTTCATATCTTTTAATATCGCGCACAGACACAGGCTGCACTGGAAGCTTATGTGAGCTGGGAACCTGCCTCTTAAATGATATCTAACCAGAAGAGGCTGTAAAGATCTTTCCCTCAACCTTCCCTCATATCAGTGGGCTCAAATCCCCATAAAGTGGAATCTTGTGTACATTTGGTGTCAGTGAGTTCAACACCCCATCTGATCTCCCATTTGCCCAAGTTCTGTGTAAGCATCAGACACCGTAACAATCTTTCTCTTCTTATGAGCATAAATTCTTTTGTGAATCAAGTGACCTCTAGACTTCAGAAGAGAGTCCATTGTCCTAGTATAATTGGTTCTACAGTGTATGCTGTCCATCTATTTATTTTTTATTTGAAAAGGGATAACTATAGACATCGTGTGTGTAAATGTTGAAGGAAAAGGTTCTTAAAGATGAAAAAAAAAGCATCCATTAATTCATTAAAGAGCCAAAAGTCAGGATTTTTGGCATTTTACTACGCAATCAGATTCTACTCCCATGTGTATACAGATTATGATGCATTCTGTAATTATATAATTCCTTTTTTTTTCCACAGGACCCCAGCTTTATTCAGTGCACAGTGTTTAGTGAATACAGCAGTTGCCCAATATTTCTCTTTATCCTCATGCTTTATTTACTGCATATCCTCTGAACTTGCATTGAATACAGAGTTACTTGTTGCCTCATGGGTTTTGTGCTGATGCTCCCAAAACTAGCATATCAGTGTACTATAAGGATTAATGAATTTATGGTCACAATCCTCCTATGTAAACACTTGGAGAGTGTCATTCCTATGTACACATTAGGAGAGTGTCATTAAACCTATTTTATAGCCTGAATCAGAAAGACACAATGATCTGCCTAATGTAAAACAGTCAGTAGTATATTGCATGAATGTACACTGCCATATAATTCTGGCTCCTCCCCTGAAGTCACAAACCTACATGGCTTGTGTTAACTACAGTCACAACAATCAACACTGAGCATTTCTGTAAATCACACTCCTGGTCTAGTGACTTTAACATCCAGAAAGTCACACATTCAGTGATATCCTGAATATGTCTGGCTGCCTTCAGTGTATCAGCTTGGAAGTCTGCAGCAGGCTAGATGCACTTCTCCCACATGATCATTAATTGTGCAGATGATAAAGCTAAACTTGCACCTATTGCCATTTTCCTTCGTCATCTATATACAGACACCTACTGGCATCTCAGGCAAGTGAAGAATATTCCTAGAGGATGTCTTCCCTCTCTACACATTCCAGTTCATTCCTTGAACACAGTTTACCTCATGCAGCAACAGAAGCAGGGGTCCTGTGGCAAGAATGTACGTGGTAGGTGGAACTGTAAGAGATTGCTTCATTAAAGACTCTAAGGCTATATATGTGGCAATTAAAATTCTTTCAAGTTTTGAGGGATTTGTTTTTTAATATTTTTTTTTATAAGTGCATCTAAATCCCTCATTTGAAGAGGTTTTTTTGCAACCAGAAAGAGAGGGAAATTGGAAACTTCATTAAATCTAGGAAGTCTACTCAAATACCATATTGTACCCCACCAAGGGAAAACAATTAGCTCATTATTTTCCCCAAAATAATGTAGAAAAGCAATTTGCACATTAGTGTACTATAATATCAGAAATCACCGTAGGGAAGCCAGCTAGATTGAAAATCTTAGCAGAAAGGTCATTTGCCTGCTATGCCATCAAAGTGGCATCAGCTACAGTCTTGGGCTACACTTATGCCCAAGTAATCCATGTCTACCCTGTTCTGCAAAGTATTTCTCCAGGACCAAGAGCTCTAACTTTTCAGCTACTCCATCTGTTCAGATAAAGAAAGTTAGGAAAATCCAGACTGTAGAGTCCTGTGCTAACATATTAGTCACTGAGTCATTGTGTAAAAGGAAATCTTCCCTTCTGAAGAAAACAAAGTAGTGGAACCACTGTCCTTTGTGCAGAGGAGGGCACACAAAGGAAGCGTGTGGAATAGGCTTGTCATGGAATTGGACATGTCTGCTCAAAGAGAGATGTCTACAGAGATGGTACCTACACCTGAGCTAGTCTTCTAAGGCACACCTTAATATTACTCACCAGAGGTCTATTTGCCTAAAGTATCTGCTTGCTTCCACTGACAAGTTCTGATGTGGCTGGCTGAATTGGAAATATCTGAAGATAAGCAAAATTAAACAGATGTCTAATTTCTGTAATTCAGCCAGGCTAGGAGGGGAGCAAGCCTCCCAGCCACAGAGATCTGTCAGGTGCCAGGCACAAGCACGAGTAGAACACGAGGCACATGGAGAAATTAAATGTGGAACCAGAAGACCTGCAGCACTCAGGCTTTGGTAGAGTTTGAGATGTAGCCAAGAGTCCTGTGTTAAGGTTTTGGAACGAAGTGCTTAAATTCCTCTGAAGTCTAACTTCAGAATGAGGCATTAAGCCCCTTTTTTGGATCCAATTTTCTGACCTTGTATTTTTATAGCCTCTTGGTAGCAATTATAAACCAGCAATTAAATGTAAGAGTAGGATCATTACCCTTAATCATATTGGTAATGAAGTCTGAGTATTTGATTCAGGGAAATGAAATTACATACATTTCCTTTTGTTCTGTTATCCAATCTCTAGTAATTTACATGTGGTCCTTGAATGCAGCTCTGTCTCTCTGTGGTTGCTCCTGCAGACTTGAGTATACAGATTTCTCTCAAACTTTAACTGGACTTCTGGATATGCAGGCAATATAGGACTGAACCACACATACTGGTAAAATTTCCAGAGTTCAAGGGTACTCATGCCAGCAGATACTCAGCCCTATTTCCTGTGTAGCTCCTCATAATTTTCTTTTCAGATGTTTCAGCTCAAAAAAGAAGAGTCTAAGAGAAGCTACTCGAAAAAGAAAGGAAATTTTATTGACAATTTGTGAGGAATTCGTTACTGTCTTTATTTTTATCCAATTAAGTTTAGAGAGAACTAGAAACTGTAGCCAAAAATGCTGATGGCTATAGGGTCAAAGTATAAATTTTTTGAATTAAAAATAAATTTTCCTGCAAAGAAGAAGAAAAATATACCCAAAGACAAGAGAGAGGAAACTTCCCTCAGAACTGTCAATGATTTCAGAAAGCAATACAACAAGTAGCCACTGGAAAAAAACATGCTAATTAATGAAAACAGAGAGGAAAATCATTCTCTTCCTAGCAGCCAAATTGCCAAAAGAACTTCTAGCTCTTTTCAACGTGTAAACTGAATATGAATAGACAAAAAATAAAAGAGTTAAAGCATTTGTTCATAAATGGCTAGTGCACAGTCTTCTGGTGAAGCTAATCTTTCAATACATACTGTTCCACTTTGTATTTTTTTCTGATAACCCTTACAGTATGTACTACAGGCAACCATATGTCTTTGCCCATGTATCTTTGAGCTACAAAAAGGAAGGATTAATTTTCTTATAATAGCCTGTCTCTTAGATAGTTATTGACAGGAAAAACAGGATGTCAGTTTGTGGTGTTGGCTTAGAGAAAAACAGTAATCATGATGTGGGAATATTGCACCAACTGCTTTCCAGTTATGTTCCATGTCAGAACTCCGATAAATGCAAATATTTGCAGAAAATGCAAGGCTGGAAAAGCTATGTGCAGGTTCTGACTTTAGCTTACACAGCCAGCTGCAGACAAGAAAGAATAAAGAGATTCTGGGATGACTTGTGGGAAGGGCTGGGATATGAGACCATCCTTTATCATAAGGCTGATAAAGTTTAAATGCCGCTTATGTGTCAGATAAACCAACTTTCAAACAAGACAAGTCTAACCTGACTCTTGTGACCTGTTTGGAAGTTTAGAACCTGATTCGCAGACGTAACAAAGACTTCAAACCAAAACAGTTTGCTTTGCTGCTGTTGATGAAACAATGGTGCAGGGGAGCAAGGGGATTCCCTAAATATACTTTTCAGGATCAGAATGCTGGATTCCAACTATAAAGAATAAAACCATAGGAGAAAATTACATCTAACATACCAACAAGTAGGGACATGGAAAACACTCCTTAATCGCCTGAAAAATAAAAGCCTGATGTAGTGCCTTCCCTATTGATTTGAACACACAACAGATCAGAGCCATCACATACAATCCCTAGGATGTTCTACTGCGAAGGCTCCTTTATTCCTCCTGACACTAGGGAAAATTACTACCCCTTTTAAAAAATAGGATAGCAAACAAAATAAAACAAAAAAAATCATGTTATTATTATTAGATGGGTACAAAAAAACTAAGCTACAACTTGATCTGTACAATTTGCACAAAAGCCAATGTGAGACTTGTAAGTGAAATAAAATGACTACAGAATAAGATGCACAGCTTTGATTCCTTGCGAGGAGAAAGCAAATAAGGTGCTTGAAAATGTATTAAATACAGAAGAAAAAGCTCTGCTTTAACAAGGGGACATACCTTGTTATTCATATTCCCTTTGGTAGTAGTTATTCTGAGTATCCGTTAACACATGACTACAAATATTTATAAGTTTATTCATATCTCACTTTTACAAGATGTACATTCATATCATGTGATTCAACGTAATACACTCCAAAAATGGAACTCAACATGTCTGGTGAATTCATGTAGGAGCATGCTGGCATAATCGAGACTTAAAAAAAGGTTGTTTGCTTGTTTCTTTTTCTCTTCCACAATTAAAAAGGGGTATAACCTTTTAAGATGAGTTCAGTTTGAAGATTTTTTTGTTTGTTTGTTTCATTTTAGCAATCCCTGAAATGTCTGTAAACCAGACACACTGTGAGTCCATAGCCAAAATAACGCTATGGTACTGCAAATCGTACTGGCTGCTCATACTTTTGCAAAAGCAACAGGGTCTTAAAATATAAAAATAAATGCAAAGTATTGTCAAATTTACACTCAACATAATTAAAATAATACACATTTAGAATTTTCAAACAAAAAAATAAATAAAACATCCATATACATTAATACAAAGAAACAGAGATATTTACCTGTCTTTGATGTAATTAATACATACCATAAGCCTAGAATCATGAAAGTATTGTCTTTCAATAAATATCTTCAGCTTCAAAATCTGATATTTTCTACATTCTTCAACTGATTTTAGTTATATATCAATTTTCAATATAAGGTGTATGAATTACATTATGTTTCAATTATTTATTGGAAATCAGCAAATTTACTAAAATTAGAAACCAACTTTTAGCATCAAATCTGTCTAACAGAAAGAATTTAAGGGATATTTGGCATCATACCCCTTTTGAAGAATGCCTCAAACACCAAAGCCCATGGCCTTCCACTGACCCAGTTAGAAAAACTAGCCATCAAAAATAACCAATATAAAATTAGCCGTGGCACGACATTGACAGGGCCCATGTTGTACCTTCTAAAAAAGTGATTTAGAGATGCCATTTTACAAGCATGAGGCAGAAAGCAGAAGGCTCTGTTGGTCTCTGAAGGACAAGAGATCACACTCTGTAGCACTCTGCACTTCTATTTCTGTTTTAGTTTCCAAGCAATACCAGGCCTTCTCCAGCCCTATCACATCCAACTGCAATCAGTAGAGATTTTCAAAGGATCGAATGAGAAGCTGATGCCATGTTATCCACAGCTGTTTGAAAACTTTTTTTGCCATGAAAATGGTGTCACATTAGGGAAAGAAAACAACGTAATGGGGCAAGAAGGTTGCTTGCAGATGAAAAGTGGGGGACTTCAACCATCCTTTTTAAAGAGGAACACAAAAAATTTCCAACCACATTGGCTGTGTGCACCTTATAGAGTTGTGTAAACTTAGCAGTTACAAGGACACCACCTGGATCATTAGATATTAGATATTATAAAAATAAACACATTTCTAAGAAAGACATGTAATCTATTTTTCCTATACTTTGAAAGATTGCCTCAAACTGAAGGGAGAAAAAAAGCCTGCCATCTCCAAAGCAATAATGCCTCCAAAAACTAAAATTATCTGTTTTTAAAAAAAATAATTTTGCCGAGCACATTTAAACAGGCAGAAAACATGCGTATTTTTGTCACAAAGAAATAAATAAATCCATAACCTGGGTTTGCCTTAGGGATCTGGATTTCTGTACTACTACATGTCTATTTGATTTGAGTCAACAGTCAATGTTATGTCAATTCAAAATCATGTCTTATTATTATTTTATAGGCAAACATAGGACTAAAAGACATAGCAGATAAACATGCAAAGAACTGACATCTGTACACTTGGTCTGTGTGAAAAATTTATAGTAGGGGAAGTTGGAAATCGAAGTTTCCTAGCAATTTGTGCATGCCGTTGGGAACTTGGAAATTTGGTTTTAGTCTTAGCACTGACACAACTCAGCCCCATTGAGTCATAAACAAAATTCCCACTGACATACAGGGTCGGAGAATTGGACAATAACTTCATGTTCTGTGGAAATAACTCACAGGCACATTCTGACACTCCAAAAAACATTCAATGTGACCTTTAAAACTTTTGCTGAAGTCAGATACAGAGCTTAAATTTCAAGTTCTGGCTACGTAAAAGGTTGTCTACCACCACAAAGCTCATCTCAGGTTATGATCTGGGGGATGATGCAACATTACAAAAAGAAAAGTAATCATACTCAGTGCTGACAATGGGTGATGGAACCTGGCCCTTCATTTATATGCCCTAATTTCTACAAAAAGGGGGACAGTAATTCTTACCTAGTTCATAATGGGTGAGGATTAAATAATAGACACTTATACAGTGCTTTGCAAATGAACATTATGTAAGTGCTAAGTATTATGATATTAACCAAAATGTCACTACATCTATAGGACCCTACAAAGCAAAAAACTTTCAGCATAATTTTTTTCACATATTCCCAAGTCAATAAAAGTGAGCCATGTAGTCAACTGGTTATTTTGGTACAAATGAATGAAGTACTTTAACTTATTTGATGGTTTAAAAAAAAAATCCCAGAATCTATTCTTTCCATTATGAAGAGGCCCATTTAAGGCATGAAGCCTTTTTTGTAGTCTTGCTTATAAATGTCATTATTCATTTGGCATTCATTCAAGTTATTTTTTAAATACCAGACAAATCTTCTGAGAAAGATTTTTAGCAATCCACATATGCTAAATGAAGACCTTCTCCAAGGAAATTCAGCTCAGTGGCTGCTGTTTTGATGATCTTGGACATCTCACACTTCTCAAATCAAAGATTACACAAAGATCAGGCTGGATGATGGTGGACAGTAAATGAGGCTTGGCATGCCTGAGAATCTCGAACAATTATGATACTTTTAAACTTTAATTAGCACCTCAGGACCATGACTATGTTATCTTCAACCTCTGACCTACTTAGAAAACAATTTAAAAACAAAACAAACAAACAAAAAGAGACCACACATTAACAGAGATGGAGTAGATGCTTTGGTCAAAATCTCAACTTGTATGGATCACTAGAGCTCCACATGGTGAATGGAGCCACAGTGACTTACACCAAGAGAAAAGTACAGTCCAACACATGGTAGGCCAGGTAGGATGCCTCATTTCTTCCCAAAGATGTAAAGATGACAAGAAGAGGAGGTCACCTGCGTGCATTATCCAAAACAAGGCAAAGCTTTTACACCCGCACTAATGCAATTGGCCCTTTCAAGAAAGCAAAGCAGAACCAGTTTTGTCAATAACCCCTACACAGTGCACCTTTTCATTTCCTTTCATGCCAAGTGAAAAGCAAGAGCAGCATGAATCACCATGGTAGATTCCCAGCAACATCCTGCCCTTCTCCCCAGGCTGACCTGTGGTACCTCCTTCAAAGCATGCTAATTTGGTAAATCTTGCCAACTTCTTCCCTTCTGTGGTAGAGAGCAAGACTGTCCTTGAGACACCCATTGAAAGCACTCAGAAGAAAGTAAGAATGTTTCATTCTGGAAACATGTATGCTACACTACCAGCCTTTTTCATCTTAGCAGGGAATTGTATTCATGTTGTCACTGTGTTTTGAATACCGTGAAGAAGTAAAATTTCTGAGAGAAATCTACAGGCGATTTTTGCTGTGTTTGTATCTAGCAGGACAACAAAGACAGAAAGTTATTCCTTTCCATACAAGGTGGATGCATACTGTATGTGTATCCTGTCACACTTTGAGATCAGTAGCACTTCTCAGCATCTCACTTGGATGTCTGAGAAAATTCACATCCCAACCTTACAACTTCAACAAGTTCATTCTATGGAATTGTTTGAGGGTAAAAATCACTCCTTTCTGAAAGTCCAGTGCAGGACTGAGAAACAATCGTGTAAACCTTTCTCAAATTCTCGAAAGAGGATTTGAAAGGCTAGCAGTTAGATTAGAGGTACAGATAACAAGCACTCCCCATTCAATGGATAGCTCTATGCCTTTGGTCTTCAATACTGTGTATCTAATTCTCCTTCCATGGCTGTGCGTGTCCAGTACAACAGGTTACTTACTTTAACCTAAACCATTTTTGTACTAATGTTTATTATTTTTCAGATCTGCATTTTAGAAGTGCTAGAACCACTCCAAGTATTTCTCATTCTAGCCAGCATTTCATACATCATCATGGATAACATTTTATTTTCCAGACAACATTTTGTTTCAATAAGAAACTGTTAATTGCCTGAAATTTGGTCTGTATTTCTCAGCAACAAGTAATGCTTGCTACCTTAATATTTTGGCCTTGCTTTAAAAAGGTACTAGACCTGCACAGAGAGATAAAAAAGGCAGGCAATCTTTATCAGCCCCAGCAAATCCAAGACATTAACTTCTTCTTATGTAATAAATAGAAGGGAAATGGCACGATTTTGACATTCCAGAAATTTAGTTTGCTAGAAAATATCAACATCTGAAGGAAAAAAAAAAAAAAAGCACAAAAAAAGAAGAAAAGTCTCTAAAACTTATCGTAAGCATGAATTTTTGTCCTACAGTAATATTTGGTTTTGATAAATATCAGCAAAAGCCAAAACTAGTAGTGGATTGCTAAACAAGACATAAAAAGCAGGCCTAATAATGGTGCTATTCAGAGGATAACCCTCCATCAGCGCAGACCTTGGTAGCGACGGCAACAAATAAATATCTTGTTAGATGAAGACAAGACCACTATTTGTACCTTCCTCTCTCCACCCCAGCAGATTTTTTTAAAAAAACCCCAAACCTAATTAGAAGTGAATAACAGAAAAAAGTAAAACTGGGGAGGAGGGCCAGTAAACCCAGTAAACTTTGGTAATATAATTTGAAGTACTTCCTTGCTCTCCATCCTTGCTGGATTTGTAGTGTTATTTTGCTTAAGCATTAGCTTAATACATGGTGTGCAAATCACAGGCAAAAATTAAAATGGCCAAATATTGAACTTGTCCTCTTCTACAGAATACTTCTATGGGTTGTTTTAATTTGTTTGGGTTTGTGGTTGTTTTGTTTTTTCCTTAAAATCATGTGAAAGTGTCCTACAGACTTTTCAGCTTGCTTCCAAGAAATATGGCACACTAAGTTGACTAGAAATCATAGTATCTACCTTTTCCCATATTTGATACATATAACTTTATCCATTCCTAGAAAACTCAGACTGTCATTTTGGCAAGCAGCTGCAATGCAACAGTCTGAGCATAAAGGATTTAAGTTATGGATCTTGCAGAATTGGTTAATAACAGAATAAGTACGGCTATTTTTTTTTATTCTATAGTATTTACAGTATTGCACTTTACTGCACTTAATTGCATTTCACTAAAATTAATGCTGCATCAGTATTATGCCTTAAAACCATATGTCCATCTTTGTTGTATAATTCATTCTTTCTACATCCTGTAAAACAGTGAGATTCTGATTCAAAGACCTAGGCATTTGGGGGGAAAAAATGAAAAATTGACCTGTTTCTATGGCACAATACATCTCTCTGAGTTCAGGTAATTCTGGCAAAACAGGTGCATTTCTTATTGTTCCCATTTTTCAAGTTATCACTAACAATTAGTAAATTCTAGTCTCTCTTTTTTTTCTCCTTTCAAAGGACATAGCCATTTGAGACACACTTTTTTGTTATTGCTGCTCCTTTTTTTTCTTTTTCTTTTAGGAAAGAAAAGAAGGAAAATAAAAACCTGCCTTGCCTCAGATCTGAAATTCCACATTTAAATTCAAACCAGTTCTGCAGCAGCAGCAGCTCCTCAGTGATGGAAGAGATTCATGGCAGTGAAATAATACTGTTGGCAACAAAGAAATGTCATCTTTAATGGAGACCAGCCCCAAGGATTTATTATTTATTATTATTACTATTTGTTTTGTTTAGTTTTGTTCTAATATATTTCTGATCTTCAAAACGTGTTTAGTTTGACACATGCACAAGGTAGCAAAACTGACAGCAGCAGATGACGTTATGCCGGAGCGATCACTTTTGCCAGGGTCAAAAATCCGAAGTGTCCCCAATGTTCACAGATTAACATAATTTAGAGATTGTTTCCTTTCTTTTTTTTTTTTTCCTCTCTTTTTGTGATTTTTTTTTAACTCTCTTTTCTCTCTCCTCCCACCTACTTTGTCCTCCGAGGAGTCTCTGACCGGCGGGTGCGCGTTTGCTGCTCGCGTGTGTTGCGTCCCCACCGCGCCCCGCGGCACATCCCGGCCGCCGAGTCCCTGGGGCCGGCCGGGCCAGCAAAGCGGCGCTCGGAGACCTCGGGGAAGGGGAAAGGAATAAAAACAAAAAACAAAACAAAACAAAAACAAAAAAAATATATATGTATATATAATAAAATTTTAAAAAAGAGATAAGGCGGGAGGGCGGCCGGAGAGCTCGCTGCTCGCCCTGCAGCCCGGGAGGAGGAGGATGAGGAGGAGCGGGGGAGCAGAGCGGCGGTCCGTGCGGGGCACACGCCCGCCCGCCGCGGGCACCCGGG